>JBAFTA010000004.1:8602407-8644980 GCA_036919975.1 Melanotaenia parkinsoni
TGCCCAGCACCAGACGGCAGCCAGACAATCATTCTGTTTGCAAAGATGCTGGACAAGACAGGTTAAAAAAAAAAAAAGAAAAAAGCATTACACAGCTATTAGTAAAGTGTGTTTTCAGTGGAGATTTTTATGTGGTGATAGTGAAAGAATAAAAGGATTTACTGTGACGTCTCAGCTGTAGCTGCTTCTGTAGAGTCTGCAGAGCCTCGTCCTGTCAGTGTTTGCCGTCAGATAGGCTTAATGTTTTTTACCTCACAAGTAGTAACAGTGGACAGTTTCACAACTGCAGACTGAAGGTGAAATGCTCTGTTGGGAATATATGGAACTATATGCAATTCAGATTGGTCACTAATAGTTTTATATGTGAGGGGAAGAATTTTAAATTCTGTTTTGGGTGTAACAGGGAGCCAGTGGATCAATCAACCAGTCCTGAGATCAAATGCACAATTAATCAGGCAATTTGACTGGCTGGCGTTTCCACTAATGTTTAAAGCAATTCAGCTGTTTTTATTTTCCCACTTCAAAAAAGTCCAGTGTGAGAATGAAAAGGAAAAAAAAAAAAAATTCTTTAAAAATTTCTTTTTAAATGCAATCAGAGAATCAAAATAAAACTCCTCTAATGAAATCTTTTGATTAAAAGCATAACATCCTGCTTTCATGTTAAAGTAGTGGAAGAACTTTAGTGGTAATTTTATGACCGCAGACAAAACGTGAGAGTAAAAGTGCAATCAATACTCACTTTGAATTCTGGGTTTGGATCTGAACGTGCATTCCTCTGCTGCTGAGAGTTCACATCTACGCCACCAACCAGACAAATGAGTTTTCCGTCCGCAGATTAAGCTTTTTTTTTTTTACTTTAAATGACTTATAACTTAACTCAATTGAGCTCTTTATGCCTGATTTGCATGTTTTGTTGCTCCATTTGAAGAGCAACATTAATCATGGCCACCATTCATCACAGCTCTCTGCTGAGCTTTTCAGTAAACACATAAATACTCAGAATAATGGACTTTTTAAAAGAATTTGAACCATGCGGCTTTTCTGCCTCTTTGTGCTGCACATACGAGGCGAAAGGCAGACTCCATCTGTCATGTCGTCTTCTGTTTAAATCTGTCACAGGAAAACATGGAGCTGACATATATTTACATTTCTTCTGTCCTCACTAACATCCTAGCTCCAATCACCGCAACCGATAACTCTGAAAACTGCAGCAAGACGACAAAGTGATGTGTTTGATTGTTTTGGGAAGTTTGCATTCAGATCTTTTCAGGAGACTCGTGGCTGTTGAAGTTGAAGGGAACTTTATAACTCTATTGTAAAGATCAGTGAAGTAATCCCCACTGTGAAATGTCCACAGCAGATCTTTTTTCCAGCAGTAAAACTCTTCATGAGCACAGCAGGGAGGAATGAAATGGGACAGATGAGCAACATGGAAGTGATGCTGTGTTGATGAGGTGGCCTCAGTCTGTGCATCAGAGGAAACAGCTGCAGGAGTTGGTCTGGTTCCTTTGGTTCCTGTTTTATCCACTGTCTGTGGATAAAACAGGGGTTTCCGCTCCACCTCTTTAGTGATCAAGTCAATTCATGCATGGCAGACATGTTGACATTACGGTGATGGTGAATGCTGCATTACACACATTTCTAATAAACAGAATAGCTTTCACTGACTGGAAAAACAAAACCTCATGGAAGTAATGTTTTTCATCTTTTAGAATTATTCTTTTATAAAAACAGCATTGCTCCTTTAAGGAACTGAAATTATCCAACATAAATATAAAAATACAGTATATAAGCAGCTCAATGTATAAACTAATATGACTATGCTGCAAAGTTAAGGATGGAATAAAATGGATAAAAAATAGACAGTAATAAATAGGCACAGAGAAATAAACCGGAGAAATAATATTTGAAAATGGAGGGATAAATAAAGCTATAAATAAAATACCCAATTCTAAATTAAAACAGCAAATTAGGTTAACTGGCAACATGTCAGCAGCATGACCTGGTATAAATGGAGCATTTTGCAGCAGCAGTTCAACAATCTGCATCTCTGATGGTATGGGGCTGCATTAGTGCCTATAAAGTGGGAAGCTTCCACATCTGTGAAGCTCCATCAGTGCTGAAAAGTACATGGAGGTTTCAGAGCAACATCTGCTCCCATCCAGAAAACGTCTCTTGCAGGGAAGATCTTGCAGATTTCAGCAAGACAGTGCTAAACCACATACTGGATCCATCACAACAGCATGTCTTCACAGAAGAAGAGTCCGGTTCCTGAACTGGCCTGCCTGCAGTCCAGACCTTTTACCAAAACATCTGAAGCATCATTAAACTGAAAATCCAGCAAAGAAGGTCCAGGACTGTTGAGCAGCTAGAATCCTGCATCAGACCAGAATGGGACAACATTCCTCTCCTAAAACCCCAGCAACTGGTCTCCTCACTTCCCAGATGTTTATAGACAGTTGTTAAAAGAAGAGGGGATGCTACACAATAATAAACAAAGTTATCCAAAGCGACTCACATTTGAGAGTAAGAACAACACAAGTGACATGCACTATTTTGGAATTGATTTTGTACAACAGTTTTATTAAAGGAGATATTTTAGAATCAAAATAATTATAAAAAAAACAATACAGAAACCAAACAAAAAAAGCATAACCAGCAAAAATACAAATACAAGAACAAAAAATTTTATAAAACAAAAGAATATAAAAATGAATAAATAAATTAAACTGTTAAAAGAGTATTAACGATCAAAAATGAAAGCAGAAAATCAAACAAATCAAAACAATTGACTTAAGGTAAGTATACACTACAGGATAATTGGGACAATCTTTGTCCCGATCTGCCTCTTATGATCAAAGCCCACAAAGGCCCGAGTGTCTGGTGTTTGCAAACAACATAGTGTTCGATTTTCTTGTGGTGTGGGGTGTGTTTAGTGAGTTTGTCCGGTCCAAACCACTCACAAGGTCTGGGAAGAAGAGATCATAGAAAATTATCATCTTTAATATTTGTGACTACAAATTCTGCAGTGTGTGGGGTTTCCGAGAGGAGCTAAGCACACACAGTGTGTAATGTCATGTGTACCAGAATAAAGGCCAATCAAGATGTAAGCTGTGTCAGCTGACTGACAGAAGAAGAAGTAAAAACAAACAAAAAAATTAGATTACTCGTTACTGTAATACTTATGTGGACTGTTGAATGTAAAGACTACAATGTTGCTAATGGATGACATCACCTGACGGGCGGCAGGTTTTGACTTGGGCTCCGCCCACCAAGCGGTAACGGGCTCATGCTGTTATATCAGTTCTTTGGCTGACGTTAATGAAGCACAGCTGAGAGAGTTGTGATTCACGTAACGCTATTATTCCCATCACTGGTTGTTTGTAGAAACTTTTCTTTTTTGTGTGTTTTTTTAAAAGTAAGAAGCCGAAAACAACCATCATTGCTGCTTCCTCTTCGTTTGTCAACACTGAAGTCTTGCTTCAAATCGCGAGATTTGGAATATCGAGCGTGAAGTTTTAAAGAGTCCTGTAATGTGTGCCAACCTTAAGCAAATTATGAATGAATAAATAACTTCTGATTTAACATAAGCTTGGTGACTTTTTTGTGTAAACTTCATTTAAAAATCCCTTCCTTATTCTGTTACCAGATGTTGATCAGATTGTTCAGAACATTTTTTAGTTTGTGGGTTTTCATGAATAAAAAACTCAGAGTTTAGGAGCCTTCATATCTTCTGAACAGAACCAGAACCATCTTCCTGCAAGAGATCAGTTTCAGCCTGATTACAAATCAGGTTAAAATGTGAGATGAGAGTGATGTTGGTCCAGGTGATGAAGCCATGCTGACCTCCAGCTCATTGTTTATCCTCGGACATGTTGTGGCCTTAGGGAGATGTTGGGCTGCCTTTGTTTGCCAGAGACAACCGTCATTTTTAGATGTAAACATGGGATATTTTAGGGATTTAAACAACTAGCAGCTCATTGTTGGTTTTGTTTTAATGAAATGACTCAGCTGCAGCTTCAGCTGCAAGTTTCCCAACACATCTCTATTTCTTGCTTGTATCGGAGGAACTTTTAATTCATTCTTTACCCACTTAAATCTTGAGCCATCTGCCCATTTCCAGTCACACTAGCACGTTTCCTGAGTGCTTCTAGTTGGCAACCAGCGACAGCTGTAAAGCCAGCAGATGTTTCCTGTCCAGCAGAGATCTGCTCACAGGTGTAATTTGGTAAATGTGATGTTTGTTTACTGAACAGGCAGCTGAATGAATGATTCACATGGAAGAAGGAAATTAGAGAAGCTTTAACTGTGATGAAGAGTTTGGACTGATCAGGAATCTAAGTTATACAGACCAGGAAACTTTCTTAGATGATAGAAATTATTTGACATTATTATCATTAAACAAATGAGAAAACGGTATGATGTCAATACGAAATTTAAGATCTGGTTAATTTATAAATAATTTCACTAAACGTTTTTGTTATAGTAAAACATCTTTTGGGTTCAGATTTAGTTTTTTTTCTTATCAGATCTTGTAACCGTGTTTCTCTTGTAATCTCATATGATGGGATTGTAGTTTTTTGTAACATGTGGCATCTGGGATTGTCCTGATTTTAGATTTTATTGGTACGATTATTGTTAAAAAATTTTCAGGATTTTATGATTATCATGAATATTATGTGTAAATCAATTTCCCAGTACTATAATGTGTAAAATTGCCTGAACCCTCCTTATATGTCTATTAGTTTTATTTATTTCTATTTTTTAAGCCAAAAAACCTAACTTATATAACAACAAAGTAACAAAGAAATCTCATTCCACAACAGCTAGTGTTGGGGTAGTTACACTAAAAAGTAATTAGTTACTAGTTACTCGTTACTTCTGTAAATTGTAATGAAATTACTTTACTAGTTACTGCATTTGAAAAGTAACGTTACTACTTACTTTACTTCACCATTTCTTAATTCACTGTGTTGACATGGACAGACATCATAGCCAAATCATCAGTCTGTCTGCATAGTGTTTACTGTATATTGTAAACAAAATGGGTTTGAAACCATAAGAACAACATCCCTGTCTGAGGGAAGAAATCAGCACAATTGTCTCATAATCATTTTATCTAGTATTTTTCTAAACCTGAGCGATTCAGTAGTCGAGAGGGGGAGCATGTCTCCAATGAACCTTGCAACTAGCTTGTTCATTTCTGTCACTGGCTGCTGCGCTCCAGGAAATGTTGAAAAATGCTTAGCTTGTTTAGGCGGGTTGGCTGCTTGTTTAGGCGGGTCGGCTGCTGAAGGACTCCTCCCACTGACCGGCGAGCAGGATCTTTCACCACAAGTTTGGACTGAAACTGGACTAAACTGAAAATAATGCGAATATTGCCACTGACAAAAACCCCATATCTCCGACTCTCCAGCTTCATTTTGCTTTCTCTTTGGTTGGTGCACAATCAGCTACGTCACGCAAATCAATCTCTATGGCAACATGCCCCGGCAAGCACACACACACGGCAGCAGCACGCACGCACCACTTAAAACAGATCAGAACTTTACACATAGGCAAACATGGCTCGAGTAATGCATAAAAAAATGTTACTGTTGTCCAGTAAAAGATTTTCGTTACCAATATTTTAAGTGTAAAGCATTACTTTACTTTGTTACCCAAAAAAGTAATATTGTTACTGTAACGTTACTTTGTAACGTTTTACTCCCGACACTGACAACAATGAACATTTATTTTCACTATGTAGTTTTCACTAATGGTGAAAATAAAAAGACAGTATATCTGGAATTACATGCCATTTCTTTTAAGAATTATTGCACGGTGACTAGTGAAAGCCACAAACCTCATTTTGGGCCGTTTGAACAGCGAAACTATCTGTCACAAAAGATTTAGTTTTTTTCTTGTCTGTGTAATGTAACGTTCACTGAACGCGTCATGTTGCGCTGTAAGACCAACCCGAGTCATACATGATTACAAAATAGCAAATGACAGGATAACATTTCATTTCAGTGTTTTGTTAGATAAATATGAGCGTCATCTATCACAAACTGCTCGCAATGACCCTTTCTGAAGCATAAAAAGCTGCTGGTAATCCTCCAGGTAGTGAAACTTATTGGACGTATTTCCTACTTTCTCTGCAACCTTTTCTGTGCTGCTTGGCTGGTTGGTGAGCCGTCCGACACCTTGGTCATCTTTTTTCTTTAACCCAAAAACAAAATAAAAAGAAACTCTAACAAGGATGTCTTAATCCGTTTGTTTTGAGGGAACAGCTCTTCCTCTGCCGTAGTGTCCCACTCAGGCAGCCTCTCCTGCAACCCCCACGCACCCAAAACAAAGCAACACAAGCGTTAACGTCTTTGTTCCGTCAGAAGTTGCTCCTATCCGCTGATATAATTCATACATTCATATATTTTATATAAAGTGATGATTTTGAGGGATCTTTACGATTAAAATAATGCGATTAATTGTAAAATGAACTTATGGTGACATCCCTGGTGGTATCGCTGCTACATGTAATGACCTGGAGGGCTGCGGTACTGACATGAAATGAGAGTTGGTTTTATTTGCTTAAAACAAGTAACTAAAGTTAAACTGTAGCCCTCACTACTCATCACTTTTTATTCACACCTTCAGCTGTGGAATCAGTTGTTTCCTTTTCACTAATGAGTTGTTTTACGTTTTATATCAGTCTGTTAAAATGATAGAATTAAGTCATTAAGACATTGATCTTGTTTATGTTAATAACCTTGTAGTTTCATTCAGACATACGACCACACATCATCACACATGCGTGTGGTCGCTAAAATCTTCATAGTCCCAGTTTTCTTTGCTTTACAGAGTTAATCTTGGTTAGCAGACACAGTTAAAATCCTCCTTCAGTTTCATAAAATTGCTGGGAGACTTCCCTTAAGATCAGCATGAACTTATTTCCTCTGAAGCGACAGACCAGGTTACTGGACGCATCAGACGCTCCTGCAGGTTAACCTGATGCTAACCAAACACTTTTTTTTGTTGATTGACTCTAAAACTAGACTCACCAGCCTGACATCAAGGCTACAAATGCCTCATAAATGCAGCACTCACGGGTGTCTGGCTTTCGTTTATTGGGCAATCCTGGCCTAAATTTGGGCCTGTCTTCTCTGTGGTGGCTGTTCAGGGTCTCGCTGGACGCCTCTGCAGATGGCTCAGGTTCATCGGACCGCTTTGGTCTCATGAAAACCTTCAGATAGGCTTCCTGGTGTGGATATTCTAGGTGTGGACATAAAACACAAAGCCTGTAGACGGCTATTGGAAACTTCTTGTTGATTTCACTGATGTTTCAAACATTTTGATTAAAGTTTATTTTATGCATGCAATGCCCCAGACTTTACCTGCGGAGTAAATAGCAAAAAGACAGTAAGTGGTCCCTGTGGACAGATTTAAAGCTTTGTTTCAGCCTTTGAGCCTAGCTCGTTATCTCATAAACAACTTGAGGGAATTTCCTTTGAATATGACCAAAAAGCGTTCTTGGACTCAAGAAAGAACTGATTAGATTTTGGTGGTCAAAGGTCGTCGTGAGTTCACAAAGTTCTGAATTCACAGATGTCTGCCTGAATAAAACCGTGATGTGATGACATTTTATATCCAAGAGGTTTACTAACAGAGAGCCACTTTAAGACTGTATGTTTAGTTTAGCACATTTTACTATTTGGACTGAGTAAAAAGGTTGTGATAAAGCTGTCTTTATTATTTGTTTTCTTTTTGATGAAACCCATAAATCCTATTTTAAGCCTACTTTCCCTTCTTTTAAAATATAAAATAACTTTCCATCAGCCCCAAATACTTGAACAGTAAATGGCTCAGTGTGATAAAGAGGCAGTCGACTGACTCGGTGTCTTTGCATCTGCAACTGACAGAATTACAAACTGATGTGACCCAGAAAAAAACTCGACACAGTACCATTTTCAGCACCGTGGTGGGGAAAAATGCCAAAAAATAAAGAGTAACAGCTTCCATGTTTCATGCACAGTCTCCTACAAAGCTTCTTTTAAGCTGTCTGAATGGAGTCCAACACATCCCAACACCAACTCTGCAGGACTTGTAAGTTTCAGGGTAACTGATATAACTGATGCTGTGATGTTGGTGGATTCAGTGGTGTATGAACCGTAAGGTTTCCTCCCTCAAGCTGCAACATGATTCTTTTTTTTATTGCACTGTATAACCGGGGTTATGATGCTTTGGATTCAGTTGTTGAGAAAGTTGCTTAAGTTTGCCAAGTTTCTTCTTAGTGGAAACAGGAATCTGGTTTGGCATCGTATTCTTGTTAGAAGGATACCTGCCGGTGTTACTCCCCTGTTCACTTTTATTTATTCAATAGTTTATTAGACAAATAAAAAACTTTTTAGACACCAATAATGGATTTCTAAACGATGTCCTGTCCAGCACCATGACAGCAGAATGAAGGTCTAGCTGGTTTAATGGATTTAAAGTAAATAAAGTTTTGTGTTGCTTCTTGTATGAAAAGTGCTTTATAAATAAAATTAGATTGAATTTGATTTGATTTGATAAGGCTCTCCCCATGATACATGAGCATTATTCTTTATTTTCTAATGTTTATATTGCTGGATTTATATATCTGTGTTGGACCTAACAGAGGGAACACATAAAAGAAGAGTGTAGAGAAGAAAAAAGGAGATCAAGATAGAAAATATAGAAAATGACAAACAATAACAAAAAGAAAACCACCTAATACACAAAGACCTCCTTTAGAAAACACAACAGACAATCATCAGGAGCACCTACACCTGTAGAAAGACAAACTGTGAAATCATGAACAAGAATGTCTTTCAGTTCCACACAAACACGCCTTGCTGCTTTCTTCTTCACCTTATGAAGAAAAAATTTTTATTACTCAGTATATATCTCATGAAACACACCTGAATTACACCTCTGCTTTTAACCCATCACCAGTTACACTAGTAGCAATGGCCACACTTCCTGCCAGCAAGCACAACAGATGGCTGTTGTGGGTCATAAATCTCATGCTTTTTGGAGATGTCACTGCTACAATGTGATGGTTTTATAAGACAAATGTGTGTTTGTTGTTGGAGACAGTAGCAGTTCGGTGGTTTTTACAGCCATAAGGGGAAGCAGTGAACTTCTTTAATGAAGTACGGCCATGTTGTCGTGCTGTGTTTGTGGCTGCAGGATCAACAGGACAGAGACTATTAACATTTTATAAGGCTGACACTCAGACAGCAGCTTCAGGGGTAAAAATACAAAAATAACACAGACACACAGTTCCATGTGCTGTCATTGATCTCCAGACTCATTCAGTTTTACAGCCTCATGTCTTTTTATGGCTCTGCTTTTCTGTGCAAGACTTTAGATGTTTTCCACACACACCCAATGCAGCAGTGGAAGGATGTTATTTAGTGGATTTACTCGGTTACTGGACATTATAGGAATTTAACACACTTGTTCCTTGTTTCCATGTCATGGCCTTTCTTTATTTTCAAACAAAACATTTACAAACTAAGCAAAAATCAATCAGTCAGCAGATAAAGATCGGTTCATGTGTGAGATTGATATAAAAACATAAAAATAAAGATTGGGTTAGGGTTAGGAGCCCGAATTTCTATATCACAATGAGCTCCAAACTATCAAG
Source organism: Melanotaenia parkinsoni (assembly GCA_036919975.1). Classification (NCBI taxonomy): domain Eukaryota; kingdom Metazoa; phylum Chordata; class Actinopteri; order Atheriniformes; family Melanotaeniidae; genus Melanotaenia; species Melanotaenia parkinsoni. The sequence goes on from JBAFTA010000004.1 coordinate 8,612,057, forward strand.
GAAGAAAAGTGCCAAAATTAGATAAAAAATTATTTAAATGTGTCCTTAATAGATTAGAATAAGTAAATATATAATTAAATATTTTATTGTTTTAATTAAAAGGCCAATTCTTAACCAATAAAAACACATTATCATTTTACTATTCTTTCCTGGTCCTGTGCTGCAGTGCATCATTAATAAATTTTATCTGTCAGATTATCCATCAAACCTGGTGGGCGGGGCTAACGTTGAGCCAGTGTTGACCATCAGCTTCATCACTTTGGTCTGAAGTCGCTTCTTTGCAAAAAATATGGGCCCCTCCATGTCAGATCTTCCTGAGTTCTCCAGGAGATGTTTCGGAGCGTTGGGAGGTCTGGATCTTTTCAAAGATCAGTCTCAGTTTCTGTTTCAGTCTAATTAAGCTATGAGTGGTTTGTGTGCCCCCGACAGGAAACAGTGTGGTTTGCTGTATTTACAGCTAAATAAATAAATTTAATAGATCCATAGAGAAATAAATAATAGCTCAATTAAGAAAATCCATTAAACATAGAAGTAATAGTGCCACCATTTTAAAGTATTTCACTGGCTCTGCAGCAATCACTTATTTGGTATTGATTTGTGACTAGCTGCCGTGACAGATTTAATAACAACATGAAACAACTAAAAAAGTAATGATATAATTATATATGTTTTTACATCAAATTGATCTTTAAATTACTTAAAACAGGTTTCATTTAATTATGAATTTGACAAATAATTTAATTCTCATTTTAATTATTTAACCATTAATTAATTTAGATATATAATTAATGAGACATTTAAATAATCACTGATAAATATAATATTTATTTATTGTATCTTTTTCCATTTTATTTTCAGTTAATGGACTACTTATTGTTTGAATTATGGCCCCTTTCTTCTTCCAAACAACTCGTGCATGAACCCACAGCTTATTAATGAAAGCTACTATAATAATTAGTCACATGAACACTAACACTAATATAATAGTTCCACATGAAAATTTTCTTTTTTAAACCACTCATCATGGTGGTTTTAGTCATTTTAAAAGTTTTAAATATTTCTTTCTCCACACAGATCAACACACACACACACAACGACAGAGCGTGTGCGTCACTGTTGACCGAGTGTCTGACCCAGCAGGATTCCTGAGAGACCAGCCCTCATCCTGCAGGCAGACTTTCTGTGTATACTTGTGTGTATGTGTCTGAAGAGCAAATAAACAAACAAAGGAGAACTAAAGGATGCTTTAAAGAGGTTCCCATTGACATTTCAGTGTTGCTCTAAACTTCTGGCTCTGATTCTGTCTCACACACAATTTGTTCTTGTCATGCACATATAAATCACAATAAGTGATCACACACATTTAAAAGTGTGCAGGTGCATTTTACTGCACATGTGGGAATTATTTCCAGTTGAGATTTAATGTAGATTTCAGCACTTTTCACAATATTTTACAGATCAAATTTTTCAACCATGCAGTCATCCATGTAAACTACACGTCAGAAGCTGCTTTAACCGTCCAATGCTAGCACATCCAACATGCATATCCATTTTAAGATGATGACGTAGCAGTAAGATGCAGCCATGCAGACTTTCCATTCCATCTTCTTTTGACAGTGCAGAATTAATTTATAATCCAGTTAAATTGTGGTTACAAACCAAGTAGAACCACAGTTTTCATCAAAAAATATATGGCACACTTTTCCTGTGCATATTATTGTCACGTTTGGTGCAGGAAGAAACAATAAAATCAAACAACTCTAATAAAGGTGTTCTTAAGCAAGAAAAAAGGCCTAAAAAATCCTAAAAACACCTTGTTTCTTATTGGTGGAAAATGCAACACATCAACCAATCAAAAATCTGATTTTTTAACAAATAATTTATGTTGTATCTTATGGTGATAATTGATTGTTTTGTAAATAGTTGTTAAACAACCCCCTGAAACATTTGCATTTTGTTGTTTATATTCACATTCAAATTTAAAAACTGTTCATTTAAGATGGTTTTCACACACACACACAAAAAATCAAACTTTCTCCTACTTGGATTTTATATTTTTTATGTGATTTTAGGTCCGGTTTTCTAGTAATGAAAAATTAACATGATGTTCTGCTGAAAAGAATGACTCCAAACAAGGCAAGGTTTGGGATAATATAAACGTAAAATAGCAGAAGTAGTTTGAAATAATTGTTAGTAAATAGTAACAATAGTTAAATGATCCAAACTTGAAACAGTAATGTAATAACAGACATGTGCTTTGGTACACTTACACACCCTAACCAAGTGGTAGAGATGGCGAAGGCAGATTTATTCCACACATTTTAAAAAAGATTCATTAAAGTCACTGAAAGATTTGCTCCACTAAACAGTAGAGCAGGTAGTTAGGGTCTGTATATACTCGGTGTAAATGGAGAAACTTGTTGTCTTGCTGAAAAAAGAATAATGCATCCCCCCCCCCCCCGTATTGTTCTGGATACATCACCATGGCAGAACCTTTTACTTGTGTGGTGTCTGACAACTATTGTTTAATTGGTCAGAAATGTGACATTTGAAAGTTGTCGTTTCCTCTGGTGCAAAAGTTTCAACAAGGTTGAATGGTTTTGAGGAATATCTGGCCAAGGCAGTGAGGAAATACAAAAATTTATACAACACATCATGTAAAGCACGAGACATGAACACAGCTCTGCACAAATTCCCCCCTCATTGTGGGCGAGGTTTCTCATGAAGTATGAAATGTCCTGGCCAAAACGAGCTTTCATCTTATTTTAACCATTTTAAAGATCCCATATTATGCAAAATTCACTTTCTAAAGGTTTTCTAACAGTCATATGTGTCTGCCTAGCCTGTGTTTGAGGCCCAAAAATGAGAAAATGATGTCTCCTCTCTCACTTGCTTGCTCCACTTTTTAGTGAATGTGTGCTCAAACAGGTCTGAAAACTTTCACTTTCACCACTGACCCTGGTAGTGGAAACTGTCATTGACCCCCTCCCTGGCTAGCTGAGCCTGCCCTCCAAAATCACAGAGTGGGTGCCAACGAAAGCCGGATCCTTTCCCAGAGAGGGGCGTGGACAGGCACCACTCATGCACATTGAAAGATTCAGACACAGAAAGAGCCCGTTCTCAGTGGAGCGCACTAGAGCCAATTTTGGAATGGCTGAAATGAAGGATCAAGGCTGAATTTGGGGTGATACACCTCAGATACCCATACGAAATTGTTGAAAAGATTTATATTATGGGACCTTTAAGAAAACAAGATTTTTTATAATCACTGCTTAGGTTTTATGATTTAGGGAAGATTTTTTCAAACTATAGCCTCAAGTCCGGTGGTGTCAAGCAACTTTGACCTGGTCAAAACAAATTAAGAAAAACTTTTAAATGGCAGAATGAAAATAAATATTTCTGTTCTTTTTTGTAGGAAACACATTGATGCAGGGCTGAGCTTCCATAAGATTTACCAAATGGGAATAACGGGGGGGTTACTGTGGTCTATCCCACGAGTCAGAACCAGTCAGGAGTATGTCACGGAGCCGTGCAATGGAAGCGCATGGAGTGTGTGTGCCAGATCTTCGGTACATTAACTGAATACCTTTCAGATACGTTCCAGCTGTTGTGAAGTTGTGTAACTGTCAAAACTCCTGGCAATCTCAAGGCCAGTTAAACTGAACACAAAGCCGCGTTTCACAGACCTTCCTCCTGCAGAGAAACTTTGGTGTATTTTCCCTACGTTTCCTCAGGTGTGATGTGTGTGTATAAGTGTGTCGGTGTGTGTTTGGGTTTATTGTTCCACGTCTGTGTGAGTTTACAGTAGGTTTAACTTCTCCAACAAGACTTCTTCCTGCTGTTAGTTTCTGACGAGAAGTTTTGACGCTCGTGTGGAAAAAGTCCAACCCAAACAGACTGACCTCATGAGGGACTGTAGGGTGGGAAACTCAGACACGCAAACACACACACAAACACACATGCAAAAGTCCCACCCACTGATAGCTGTGACAGCCCGACTTATCTTGACACACGTTCAGCCGTTATTGTGATAGCTGGTCAGTCAGACATATAAAAACACGAACGGGCATATTCACATATGCACAAATATCCAATTATTCTTTTGACAGCTGCCAGCACACACACACACACACACACGCACACACACACACACACACACACACACACACCTGCAGCGCACATGCATTAGATAGAAGCGTGCAGCATGTTGCTGCAGGGAATCTGTCAAAGCTGATTTACATCCATAAACATCCACCAAACCCCAAACTATGGCTCAGATATGAGGTCAGGAATGTGACCAGAGTGTGTGCATGTGTGTGTTTGGCACAGCCACCCGGGAATCGTTGCCCGTACCTTGTGGTGTCATGCTGTGACCCTTGACCTTTAACCCTGCTGTGATTAAAGTTTGTAGATTTAAGAGGAAACTAAGAGAAGACATGATGGAGTGAAATGTTATAAGAAATTAATGAGGGTGAGTTTGGAGATTGTGGAAAGAAGTGAGGGAAGAAAAGAAGACAGAGAGAGAGAGAGAGAGAGAGAGAGAGAGAGAGAGAGAGAGAGAGAGAGAGAGAGAGAGAGAGAGAAAGGAAGGAAGGTGGAAGAAGGAGGGGATGACAGTCTGTGCATAGTGGTTTCCTGAGGTTAATGAAGCTGTCAGCCACCTGAGACGAAGCAGAGCTTAGAGACGAGGGCGGGTCGGGTCGGCTGCTGTTCATTAGGACTCTGGTGTCTTCAGGTTCAGCTCTGTTTCTGTTTTTTCTTGCGTTCATGTTGTTTGCCCTCAACTTACTTTCAGGGAACAAAAAACACTGTTTAAATTCAGAATAAAGTAAAGGTTAAGTTTAGGAGTATTTACTTGTTCACACAGGGGTGAGTTTAGGTGAATTTGCTGAAGTTGTTTATCATTTGGACGTTTTATTCGGAAAAAAACATTGTTTTGGAAACCCTTGCTCTTCTAAAGCAGTTCCAGACTTCTAAAAGGACTTTCTTAAGCTCTTCTTCAGATGTTTCTGCCTTTTGTTTTGTTCTCTGTCCAGACCATGTCACACTGCTTCAGTAATGTTCAGGTCTGGGTTCTGGAGAGGATTCATCACTCCTCCATCAGATGTGTTGCCACTGATTTTCAGTCCACTTCTTGTGTGATGTGACATACCTCAGTCTTTTCTCCATGTTTCCCTTCCCTAACAATGGCTTTTTGACAGCCACCCTTTCACAGTGACCATTTCTGATGAAGGCCAACAGTAGATGGATCGACTGGAGGTCCAAATGCACCTCTCGGCCCCTGTATCAGGTTTTTGCTGGATCTGTTCCTGTTTCTTCGGGACATCACTTTCAGGTCCAGTTCATCTGCTCTAGATATTATTTTAGTCCTCACACTTCTTTTCTTTTCCAGTTTTCTCAGGACATGCTGCACAGCATGCTGAGATATGCCAAGTTTTCGGCTGTTGGGAATCATCTTATTGCTGCAAAATATTTTAAAACTTTTGTAAACTGTCATATTTGACTGTTTTTCAGAGATTAAACTAAAGAGATGTGAACAAGTGATGTGTCATTGAGTCCGGCTGCTGTTAAAAAAGAGGCTAAAGATCCAAAAGATGTTTATTTCTCTTTCATTGCAGACATTTGTTTAACTTGTTATCATGTTAGTGTCATGTTGTGTACTATTTGGAAAAGGTTTGTGTGAGATGTATATATGTACTCTCAGACTGGTTAATGTCGCTCAGTGGGGGAGCTGCCAGATGTCCTGGATCTCTAACTGTTACCAGATAAGAGACGGTGGTCTCTGATAACAGCAGATTAAAGCTCGTTGTTTGATGAGCTGAGTTCTTCCAGCTGTGACACTTTGTGTTTTCTTTTTTGTTTGTGACACTCCTCCGTGAATTGCGAAGGAGGAGTTACTCCTTTTTGGTTTCAGCTGCCACTCCATGATTAAACACACTCTGTTCTACTTGACTTATTAACACCTCACTCTGTTTCACCACCAGTGTTTACCAAACACTTCAGCCCTCTACAAAGTCATGCATGAGTGAGTGTGTTTGTGCAGCAGTCACAGCCACAGAGATTCATTGATGCCTTCATCCATCCATTTTCTATACCTGCTTAATTCTGTTGTTATTATACTCACCTTTCCCACACATGACTTCATCTTTGATACTGACACATTAACTTGATTAATCTCATTTTTACCTGATAATGGATAAAAATATCTGCAGAAAGCCGATAATCAGTTCATCTGCTGCAACTGTGAATCAGTGAAGTTACTCCAATTCTGAAAAATGCTAACAGCTGTGTGTAAAAATCCTCTGTAGTAATAATAATAATAATAATAATAATAATAATAATAATAATAATAATAACAATAATAATAATAATAATAACAATAACAATAACAATAACAATAATAATAATAATAATAATAATAATAATAATAATAATAATAATATCAGCTATGGATATGATCAGAATTTAAAAACATCAAGTCCTGTTATTTTTTATATTTCCTGAAATGTAATTTATATTTGCAATTTGACATAATTTTTTATATCACATGACTCATAAACGCACCTAAAAATGTCACATGATCACATGGCCAATTTTTTTTTGTTTCTTTCTTGTGGGTTTGTACTCTAATAATTTTATTTTGGTCATTCACACACAATTTTAAACCTCTGTCACACAGCAGGAATTCCTGAAGAGATGTTCTGCAGCCTGAAATAAAACTAAATAAAACGTTTCTTCTGGGGCCAAGTTCTGCTAGTAAAGTGTTGATGGTCAGCAGAGATGTTCTTGTTGTGATTGGCCAGATTTGTTTCATCAGAATGATGCCTGTATGAGGGAAAAAGTAAACATTATGGTAAATGTCAGGTTTATCTGTAAATGTTTGTGGCTGTTAATCTCTGCAAAAAACTGCACCAATTCCACATCATCACCGTTGGCCTGTGTTTGTACCTTTTTATTTGATTTTTGTTGTTGTTGTTGCCCTGTCTGGTCCAGTGGTATTTACCATAAAAAAAGTTCAAGCTGTTGGTTCTGATGGGGCCCTAAAAATTATCCACTAAAAATGACTTTTCAACACTAGAATATAAAATTGATTCAGTCCAGTTCAGCTTTATTTATATAACACAACTTTATGACAAAATCATCTCAAGGCACTTTTACAGACACAGTCCAATTCAGTGCAAGTCATTGTAGTCCAGTTATAATCCAAATAAAACAAATCCATCCTATACAAATCCACATTAGTCCAGTTTTTACAAACTGTGTTCGGTTAAGCCAGTCCATAAAATAATTACCTAGCTAAGATTACATCTTCTCTTTGGTTCAATCCTCCATCCTGAGCTCCACAAAGTGACAGCAGAGAATTAATTTTCTTTTAAAGAGAAAGAAAATCTTCTGAAGAGGACAGAAAGATGTGTACCTGTAACATAATTTCAGTTATTTATAAAGACACATAAAGACAATCATGAAGCCAGGAAAAAAGAGATGAAAAAAATTTGAGTTTGAGACTTTGAACAAGAAAAAGAAATTTAGGGGGAGGCAGCTGTTACAGCAGAAACATAGTTTTTATCCCTGAAAGTTCAATTCTGAGTCTAAATAATCAGCTTGTCTCTGAACGTTGTTGCTGTATTTTAGGGATAAAGATAATCTCACCCTTCCTCTGTGTTATTACAGTAGCTCAGAAGGGTCAAAACAGGGTGTGTGGTTTGCATTTGGTTGTAATTTGTTGTAATTTAATACAAAAGCAAAATCTAAAGAGTTATTATGTGAGAACACGATCTAAGGCAAAAAGAAGGAAGCCGGTGATGAAGCCTCATTAACCGAACTGAAGTAAGTTCAACTGTTGTTTCCATTTCAGTAAAGCACCAACAGCAGCTGACAGCAGCCAGCTGGGCAGGTTAATGAAGGATAAATAAACCTGACCAGAGAAATTATCTTCAACTCTATAACCCAAAGAGATTTCCCTCTTTTAAACCCCTGAAAGTCGGTGCATTCAATGTGGGCAGTTATCTGTGTCTGGGTTCAGAAGTAAACATCTCAGCAGTCATTTAAATCTTTGAGTGCTGCAGAGAGGCCGTGAAGAGGAGCTGAAATGAGGAAGATAGGAAAAGTGATGCTGAAGCCTCTTTGGAGAGAGATCAAAGACATTTAGTGATGAATGATCCCACTGAAAAAGGAATTACGGCTGAAATCAGCATGTTTTTGTTTCATCTGCTCTGTTAACGTCCGTGTGTTTAAAGCAGACTCGCGCACACACATTTAACCCGTCAGACTCTGAAACAGAACAGAGAAGACCGAGCCAAGGCCGAGATTCAACATAAACAATTAAATGTGTGTGCGTGTGGTAAGTCTCAGATGGAGACAGTGTAAATGGATGCTCAACTTTTAAAATATTTTGTTTTTCAATACAGCAGTTTCTCCTGCAGTGCTCCCTGAGAGCCGGAAGGTTCCGACCATCCAACAGGGATTTTTGTCCTTTCTAACCCTTTCCCTGAACTTGCTGAATATTTTCCCCTATATTCTACTCTGTAGATGCTAAAAGACCAAAGTTCTTCCTACCTTTTTATCCGTCATTAAGAAGTATTTGTTGACTTTGATGATGATTCTCTGATGGAGTTTTCTAGAAAGTGGCGAGCCACGACCCATCCTGGCTTGGAAAGATGAAGAGTTTGGTGGGTGCCTACTTTTATACCCAATCCTGACACCCTCACCTTTTACTAAAGAATTTGCTGATTGGAGAATCTTCCAGAACTTTTCTGTCTATATTTTCCTCTCTCTGGACTTCGAGTGTGTTATTGCATCGTATTTTATATTTGTTGTCGTGGAACAGCAGATGATCTCTGTTTTACTGACCCATGTTATATTGATATATATTCTAAATACCATATTTTAGAAACTGTTCTGACTTTATTAGACTCTATTACATCTTTGTGTCAAATACAATTAAGCTGATCAGTGAAAACGCACACGCAAAAAAAAAAACCTCTGTACTTATGTCTGGAAATAAACATATTACAGATCTAAGTTGTTGTTCCTAACTCTTCCTGAAATTTGGGTCTTAGTTCTACTCTAAACTTGAATTTCTTCTTTCTCTCTTTATATTGAATGTGTTTTATTTCATCTGAGCTCCTCATTGAGCTGAAGATGATGATTATGATGATGATGATTGGCTGGTTGAAGGAGCTGTCAGATTGTGTGGTCCCTCATATAGACAATAAATAAAACTGCATGCTCTTGTCTGATCATCTTTCACAAAAGTATTAGAAGGAAGCAGAGAAGAGAGGAGGAGGCCATCTTTGTTTCTCTGCTTTTTACAGTAAGTGGAGGATAAGAGGTTGTTTGACAAGGGAGGGGAGGAAGATGGGAGTGTGGTGAGAGGAGGGAGTGAGGTAATGAGAGGAAATAAAGGACAAGGTTGTTCTGGGAAAAGTTTGGAGGTTGAGACTTTGCTAATGAACCTGAAAGATGGTGGAAGTGGGTGTGCTCAAGGGTCATATGGGGAGGAAAAAAAAAAAAAAAACAGAAGTGGAGAGATGAGTGTCAGAGTATGATTATTTTCAGAGGAGAGGGAAAGCTGGGAAGATTTTTTGTACCACACACCATCAGTCTGCTGCTGAGCGCCACCACGCCTTAATCCCCATCGCTGCCTGTGGTTCGTCAGCCAGGACTGTTTTCCCACATATCTGACATCAAGTCCCTCTGGATTATGGTCACAGTGTTTATATATATGAAAATCTATTTGTAATATATTTTAATCTGTTTGTAATAATAAGTCAGTAGAAGGCTATATTGATAAAAGGCTTCATAATTCAGCTGACAATGTGAAGACAGGCTTGTAAATAAAAGATTTTACCCATTTATCAAGTACTTGAACATAAAGTAGAGAAAAGTATTTGGAATTTATTTAACAGACAAAACACAGTCAGAAATGAGTCTCTGGTTCGGTTCCCAGCTGTTTACTGCCTTCATGAAAATGTGCCACAAGAGAAAACATTTGTTGTGGTTTTTGTAGCCTTCCATTGATTGTTCATGTTGTTGAGGATGAGAATTTAAAGCACAAAAATGGATGTTTATATGTTTAATTATTGTCTTTTTCATGATGGTTTTTGGATGTTGAACAAAGATTACTTTCAGTTTATTTGAACTCACTCGGACGAAGAGCATATGGACAGCAGCTTGCGGTCGGCTGTTGTCTTCGTGCTGCGTTTAAGTCCAGTCAGCCTGGAGTCTCACAGGAGTAAAGAGTCACAAATTGTTTCTTTTTCTTTTAGGGCTTAAGTTCATAGCTCTGAGGAAGGAAAAAAAGGGGAAAAAAACTTACAAATATATGCTATTTATTTGTCCCTACTGATGCCTGTAAATGAATGTAATTTAGTTTCTGTTAACATACAAAGTCATAGGAAAACGTTTGAATTAACAACATAAAACTCCATTTGTGAAATACAGTTGCTGCACGTTGGTGTGTTGGTCAGCACCACAGCCTCACAGCAACAAGGTTGCTGGTTCGAATCTTGGCTGGGGGGGAGGTTCGAACCTTGAGGGCGAGTGTGAATGGTTGTTTGTTCATATGTGCTGGCCCTACGATGGACTGGTGACCTGGCCAGGGTGCACCCTGCCTCTCACCCGTTAAGGGTGGGACAGGCTCCAGCTTACCCACAAGCCACAATGGAAAAAGCGGTTCAGACAATGAGAGATGCTAACATTGTTGTGGTAAATTTTTCCTGCTAAAGATTCAGTGGAGATCTCAGAGCAGTTTGCCCATGCCAGCAGGGTTGGGAAAAACAGTCCAGCTATGATGAACTGTATTTGTTAATCCCAGCTGTCTACAGTAAGTTGGTAAACCTACCAGGTGATATATGACTCGGGGGTTTTGGTGATGATTTTCAACTTTCTGTCACAAATATACACAGATTCAGTTCTCTGATAATCCACCATAACTCAAGTAACATCCCACGTCTCTGACCTCTGCAGTGCTGCTGGTTCATTACACAGAGTGTAACTGCAGCACAAACAGTCCTGTAACAACGGTAGTAGGAGATTGTTTACATGGTACTTCAGTCCTCCAAGCATAAATCTGCTTCTCCAACATCTGCACTGCTACGGTTCAGCTTCATAATAAACAGAACAGTTAGCAAGCTGATATGCAGCTAAGGGATGGGTAGCTGCTTCGAAGGCTAATTCATTGTGACAGGCCTGCTTATTTCAGGAGAGCATTAACTGGGAGGTTGGCTCTTGCTTAGGTTAAAGAGTGGCTCTGCTGTGGGTGTGATTTGTAAAAATCCATGCTCTAAATCCACAACTCAGAGAAACATTTGTGCGGAACAGTTATGATAAAGAAACCCAGCTGCACCTCATGCTTTAGTGTTAGAATAATTTTGGACTGAACTTTGATCTGCGTTCAGAATGAAGCTATGAGAATTTCATTTCTCTGCTGTATCCTGAAAATGTTGCAGCATTGCTGAACGTGACTGTTCATAAATGACATCGGACCTCTCTGGTCAGTGCACATCACACTTACATTAATTCATGTGTTAAAGGGATGGAGGGAAGAAAAGAAACTAACTGAAGAAAAGCACACCTGCTCTGTAAGTTTCTGATACTCAGAGGATTTAGGGTCACCCAGCATAAATGCTCTGCATTCTTGACTTCGTATTGGTGTAAACTTGCTGTTGGCTACTGGATCTGTCATGAAAAACAAACACTGTCCACCGTCCAGACCAGCCAGTTTAATAGAAACCCAAGCAGAGAGCTGTGGCCAAGCTTCAGTCAGTCAAATTTTATTTACATACCTCGTTTCTACAAACTGACCACATCAGAAACATGAGAACATCTGGAGACTGCGTAAGAGCCAGTGAGTGGATGTTTCACTTTGGCCGAACTAATGAGGAAAAATGTATTTCAGGAACTCTAAAAAGGGCTGGAAATTATTTAAAAATGACAAAGCATTGATGGTAAATGGACTTGTACTTATATAGTATATACTAGTATATACTTATATTCCAGTCAGTTTGACCACTCAAAGCGCTTTGATGATAAAAGTCAAACAAACAATCACAGTAACAACATGAGAAAATGAACTAAAAAAACAGAAATGACAAGATTCATCACAGCGTAGACTGAACGCTGGACGGGTTTCATCCGGATGCGTCCTGACAGTGCTGTCAAATAATCAGAGAAGAGGACAGAAGAGGGGAGACACTGCTACCTGAATTCACTAGCAAAACAAACAGAGGAGTTCAGTTTCAGACCACAGCAGGAATTATGTGTTACTCTACACCGCTGTCTCATTACCAGAAAAACAGCTTACAAGGCCGCCGTGAGGGGCTGAAGCCTGGCAGATGGGATGATGGTGCAACATGCGAGGATAGAAATACAGAAATTATTCACGATGTTAAAAGGAATCCTATAAAACATCAATGTTAAGGGGCACATGGAGAAGGTATTCAGTTAAATTATTTTTTATTCTAAGTATTTGTAATTAGTTACTCAAGATAAAAATGTAAAGCTTTCTTTTTTTGTTTGTCCTCCGCTCTACCAAGTCTAATAAAATGCAGCTTTTTAGTAATCTGGGTAACAAATATCACTATTTGCTGTGAGATAGTACAGTCAAGAGGTAGACTTTTATCAGCTGTATGTATTTGTGTGGTGTGTATGCGTCATGTGACTGTATAAGCACTGAAAGTAATTTCTTTCAGTCAAAGCAAGTAATATCTGCAACATTTGAGCACTAAAATGTTCAAGTGACAAACTTAACGGCTTGTTTTATTTATTTTTTATTTGGGCGAGTGGCAGCCTAGAGGTTACAGAAGAGGACTTGGGTCTGAAGGTCCTGGGCTCACAGAGTTGGCCACTGTGGGACCTTGAGCAACCCACCCAACCCCCAACAGCTCTCCAGGCATGTGGCATGTTGGTGACAGTAACGGCAGCCCATAATTATTCTAGAGATGGTTAAAATTCAGATTTCCCAAATGGGATTAGTACAGAAAAATGATTATTTCCAGCATGAAGATTCATGACTTTCACTTTTTTAACTAGCATCATATTTGCCCATCTGAAGCAGCAGACAATCGCTGGGTATACTGGTTCATACCCAAAACTGCTTTTCATTTTTGCTATGATACGAATCACACTGGTTTACAGATCACAACACTGGTTTAAAAACCCTGAGCAACGTTTGAAACATAATGCAGTGCAAAGTGGTTTGAGGGGGGACCTTTTTCACTGCTGCACCACTAAACATGCAGAGCAGGCGAGTTATTGGAGATGTTGAGCAGTGAAAATGGATGAAGCTCAGAAAGTGGCATTGACGCTGAACATGATGACAGAGAAAACGAAGCTGTATCTGTTGTCTTGACATTTTTTGGTTTTAAAGGGTCGAATGTGGAACAAAAACTATTTAGCCAAAATTCTGTTGAGCTAAAGCTTTCGTCAGAGGCAGCAACACAAGCAATTTGATGCAGCAAACATACTTTGGAGTACATATAGCAAAAGACATGATTCTGCTGTGGAGAAACGTGGAGAGACATAGTAAACTTTTATCATGGGGAAAAAACTTAGTGTCATGAAACGATCATGATTAGCTGAAACTGAGTTTTCAGAGTTCAGTTTTCAATTTTTAATTTGAACTGTCATGATAGCTGAGGATAATTATAATTCAAGACATGCATGTATAATTGTGTTTCCTCTTTTCTGAGGTTATTAAATGGGCACTTCTCAACGTCTCTGAAGAAAGTCTGACTTAGCAAGCAGCTCCCTTCAAGCCATCCCACCATTTAGTTTTTAAAAAACAAATTTTTCTTTAGGCTCAGCCAACAAAATTAAAATAACCTGTTAAAATAACAAGCCTAATTATCCGAAGATAATTATTTGGTGCTCTCAAAACAATTAAAATATTCCAGTCATGGGCTGAAGGTGGAGGTGAGCCAGCTCCATGTTTTTATTTTGATTTTTATTTTATTGTTACTTTAACTAACAGACATGGTTTTAAACATGTCTTAACATGCACGTCGAAGCTATAAAATCTTTTGTTATTTTATCAAATTACAGCATGCTTTAGAGTAACATATCATAGGGAGTTATAATGTGAGATGTTTACTTTTGCATGAGCTGCACATGGGTGCGCTTAAAACTGAAACAATTAAAATGTATTCATGTTCGTCTGGGAGTTCATCATAAATACAGCTTCTCGTGCAGATGGAGGACAAGGTAATCTCCATCATCTCCTCTCAGGCCAGGTGTCAGGGGCGGTCGTGGTTTGGTTTCCATCATCTCACAGACCTGCTTTCATTTCAGTCCAGTCCCTGAAGACGTCCTGTGAGATGCTACGTCTCTGGTTCTCTTTAAGTGTTAGCATGTGCTAACCGAGGCTAATGTGTTGCAGCTTGTCTTTAGACTCCCATGAAATAGCTCAGGTTCTGTCCTTTTGTGGTTAGGAACATAAGAAACACAGTTTAAATGGGAGCGTCAGTGAAGACATTACCAAACCCAAAAGGAAACACTGAAAACAAACTAGGGAAATGAAGTGACCAGGATATTTTTCATCATGTGTATATTCGATAAATGCACCGTTTTAATCAATCATTGTAACATGTATACAGACAGAATTATGGTATATGTTTTATGCTGTTCACCAGGAAAAGTGAGCCAAGTAAAATACATGCTTTTGTGTCTACACAATTAAGCCACCAACAATTTCTGCTTCCTGCTGCTGCCTTGTAGACTGAAAATGAAAATAAAATTAAAATGTTTCCATTAAAGTTGAACAGCAGGAAGGAGAACGACAGCTGAGGTTCCCCTGGTTTTACTCTCATGTACCAACTCAGGAATAATCTGGTGTATTAAAACAGAGAGATGTGATGCAGGTTGATGACAGAGAAGAAGTGTGTTAAATGTACCGCTGTGATCAGTGAGAAAACTTTCTCACCGAAGCTCCTTCTTGAATTAAGGAGACTAAACACTTCACTCTTTAAAACATGGTGGTCACAAAGTGGTGGTTGGTTTGGTTGGTTGGTCTACTTAAGTCCGCCCCCAACTCTTGATACAAGTGGCTCTTTGTGCCGGCCCAGTGAATGAGTGGTATGAGCCTCAATGAATGAAATAGAGAGACTGACTGAAGATGTCCTGCATCTGTTTTTAATCTTATAGTTAAATGTGGCTTTAAAGGAACATTTTGGATAGGTTTGTCATTTGCTAATGTAAAAAGCAAAGATAGTGAAATCATGATGATGCAGGAAGGAAAACGGGACATGTTTGTGGTCAAATATTTCACTTTTTATGTTCACAGACTTTAAGATTTGCTGCAAATACAAAATAAAATCAGTTAAATTTTCATTCTTAAGATACAGACTGGAATGAAAGGGATTTTTTTAGCGATCTTATTCCTTTATATCCTCGAAAATTAATGGACGCCAGAAATAAATGAAAGTGAAATTCACACATCGGCAGCGTGAACCGTTGTTGCTGTCGCTCAGTCAGAAATGCTGCCCAACTTTCTGTCAGAGTTCAGATGCTTTTCTATGTGATGAGAAAACACATCTTGCAGCTAAAACACACTCCTCCTGTTCACGTGTGTGTTTGTGGTAAATCTCAGGCGCTGCTGCTGCTGTGTTATAATGTGTTGGTGTTGGACGGGAGCTGATAATCAGAGACGGTTGATGAGCAGCAGACAGAAATGTCTGACAGGTGAAGAATCGTGTCACCTCTTATCTAATAGTTGTTTTCTGTGTGTGAAGAGCAACACACTCTTTGAACTCCACTCACGCTCAGCACAGACAGGCTGCTAATCTAACAAAACTGTTACACCGAGTTATTGATCAGCTGTCTGAGGGCAGCTTGTCAGTGGTCATCTGTCTCTCTTGTCTTTGTGTTTCTATTTGTTGTTTATCATGTTATTTTCAGCTGATTCAGCTCATCAAATCGTCAAACTTCTTACAGTTCATCTCTTTCTCAGCCAAGCTTCACTGATTTAACAAAAGCCCATCCTTCTATTTTACCACTTAGTCCAATTCAGGTTCACAGGGAAGCTGAAGCCTATCCCAGCACTGAGCAGGTGAGAGGCAGGGTACCCTGGATAGGTCACCAGTCTATCGCAGGGCTTATTACATTACCGGCATTTAGGTGGCGCTTTTATCCAAAGCGACTTACAATGGTTAGGCAGTGGCGTTAAGGGTCTTGTCTCGTCACTACAGATTAAAGATTTGTCATGTAAATGTGGATGTTGGGTCTTAATTCATTGCCCTTTTTCAGTTTTAAAGCAGGCCAAGCTGTGCTTAGTGTGATCTACGAAGAGACTGACTAGTTTCTCTCATGCTAACACCTGTGATGATGGTGTGAAGCAGCTTTGTGCCTTATTTACCCATCAAATCCTGCTGGGCTGCTCACACCCTCTGCACAGAGCACGTGTCTGACTGTGCACAAAGACACGCATTTAATGAAGCAAATCCTGTTTTAATCACCTTCCTGATTGCAGGCAATCAGTGTTGATCACAGGGAACAATCAGTCACGCGCACAGATGTTGCACAGACTCAGTGAAAACAAAGGACTTTCTGTTTTACAGTTCACTCCTCTAAACTTCTTCTTTCTTAATTCTTTTACCGGCGACAATGCAAAGAAACATAGAGGACGTTCAGAGCCACTGATGTTTTCCATGTAGAGTATATAGTATATGCAGCTCCTGTCCCTGGTTGGACTTTTATATCTAAAAATAAGATACAAAGTCAGTGTGTCTTCCAGGTTTGGGCTAGGCGATCACCTGGGCTTTTTGCAGGCGCGGCATGTTTTGTTCTTTTGGTTTGGTTCGGTTTGTGTTTTCATATGCAATTCCATACATTCAAGCACCGCTTACATCACTGACATAGATCTTCACATGTTTTACTTTACTTTAATTTATAAATTATATTTTTGTAAAGAACCATCTTGTGTCTGCCTCCCTTTTTGTTGAAACTATTGAGTTGGGCTGTAACAATATAGACACAATCCTTACCATCTAAAATCACATAACAAAGAAAAACACATATGCTAGTCATACTCACGAAGAAACAGCTGGATAATATCATATATCTCATACATGAAAATATACTTGTCATATTTTCAGCCTGTTCTTCACAGTGGATGTAAATGTTTAAAAATCTGTCATAGCAACAGAGGCCCAAAGATGGTTCTACAAAAGGGGATTTTACACACATTACTAGCCGAATTCATGGGGACCCGAGTACTGTACTATCGTTGAATATATTCTGGGCTCTGGCCCAGATGTGTTAAAACATTTGAACATTAGTTTCAGAAAGCTAAACTTGATAAAGCTTTCACCCAGGAACTATAAAGAAATATTATTTAAACATTAAAAAATGGTTGCCAATCTCAGTTGTGTCTGTACATGTTCATCTTATAATTAAAACAAAGGAATAAATGACCTGCATCATCCGGTGCCTCCACTACGGCATTGATTGTCACCTGCTGCCAGTCCTCTGCCTTTCTGACGCTGGTAATGCCCACGTCGTGCCCATTTCTTTCTCACATGTTATATAAAGTGAAACTAAGCAGTGTTTCCAAAATTTCAACCCCATTTCTTCTACAGGATCTGTTTCGACGTCACATTTTGGGGAGATTGTTAAACAAAATCAAATACATAGACATTTTCCTGATGTCTTAATGATCAACATTTTCTTTATGTGCTCTCATAAAATCATCTTATCTGAGTAGCTGATCACACAGATTTACCAGAGGCTCAATGAGTTATAATTTTACTCATTAACTCAAGTTAACTTGTCTGGAGTCACTGTGTGAGGTAAAACAAACGCACCCTGAAGAAGGCGATAGCTATTTGCTCAGTCATCGTTTATCTCATATTCTATTGGCTGGAGGAGGTTTGACAGGCAGCAACTCAAGAGAGAGAAAAAATATCCAAGAGCGGAAGTTTTGAGAGAGCAGAGATTTGAAAAGAAGAATGATATTTGAGAGCAAGAAGAGACTTTTTGAGTGTGAGAGCAGAGTTTTGAGAGACAGCAAAATGATTTGCGAGCATGAAAACAAGAAATCTTACACTCTCAGAAGCTGTACCTGAATCGAGAAGAATAAAGGTTCAGATTTCCTGCCACTGACCAATCAGCAATCATCCAGATTATCAATCAACTTCAACTTCAACTCTGGAGCTTGGGTGAAAAAAACAAAACAACAACAACAACAACAACAAAAAAACAGCATTTAATTGAACTCCAACCAGACTCACTGCGAGTGAATGATCGCATCACGACTAACATCAGCTGGACTTGTACTTTAATGCATTTTTTTTCTAATGTTTCTGCAGATTACGGATATGTTTTCTGGACAGCTGTTGATTTTAAATGATGTTGGTTATATAAGTTATCAGGGGAAGTAATGGAAACCTTGTAGGCAGTGAATGGCAGATCTAAGTGTACTTCTGTGTGACGTAAAGCGTTTGGCTTTCTTCTCAGAATTTCATGTCATATTTTCCACCGCGTCCCCCCTCTGGGAGAACACGAAGATATCCCCTGCTAAGTTTTCTTTTAATTATGTGGTTGATTTCCCATCTCAACTGCATCTGATGAATGGGATCTGGAGAACTCAGAGCCAAGTGCAACAGGTCCATAAATAAGGTCCTGCTTACAGTGTTATGTCTCCAGCTCCATGTAGCCCAGTGGGTCAGGGTGCTCCCATTCAGCCATCTGAGCTGAGATACTGTAGCCTCTTAATGTACTTTTAGTTTGTTTTGTGTGAAATATGTTGAAAGAAAGTCTGAACTCTGGTTTTGTGATTCTGCTTGCTTTTGATAAACGTTTGTTCACTATGACCTGATTGCAGTCTACAACAAGAGCATGAATCTGCGTGTGTGCGCAGAATATTCACTGATTTACTCACAGTGTGTCTTTCTTTTTTACCTTAAAATGTCTTTATTCGCTGCTGTCAAAGCAGAGTTTAGTTTGATGCTTATTCAAATGATGGATGTATGTCTGCTGAGGGTCACTGACACTTTGGTTCATTTATCTTTTTTTTATTGTTAAAGTTACTGTTACTTTAAACTCTAATATATTTCTACTTATGTTCTGTGTTGAAATCTACAACTTCTCCTAAATTATGTTATTTATTTACATGTGAAGATTATCCTTGGAGTCCTTTGAGAGGATTTTCCACAGCTGTTCTGTGAAGATACACATAGCACATTTTAGAAGACGAGCGAAGTCTTTAAAAAACTTGTATTTAGAGTTCATTGTGTTCTTGGCTATGTGATGGTCACATACTGTATTATGTTAGAAGAGTCCAGACTATACAAGGGGTGATCTGAGTCACCAGTATTGACAATGAGTTTTGTTTTGTTTTTTGTTTTTTTTTTGTTTGTTTGTTTGTTTGTTTGTTTGTTTGTTTTTTGGTTAAACTGAATGCAGGATTATTTCACTTAATGAATCCAGTCAGTTTAGGAGTTGAAGACATCAGTTGGCATTTTTGTTTCACATCCATGTTGTCCAGACTAGACAACACTGAGTGACTAAATACAGAAATGTACTTAATCACTTAGTAGAAGAAGAAATCCACTACTTATATTAAAAAACTCAATGACACCTTGAGGTAAAAATGCCCATCAACAGTTATAATAGCAAACAGTGAAAAACCTTTGATACAAAGTACATCATCATCTCTATAGCTGTAATAATAAAAAAATATTTATATGTGATCAGGTTGAGTCATTGCAATGGCATAGAATTTGTTATGTTTGAGGGAATGTTCATTTTATATAATTATTAGTCAACATGTAAAAATGTGTGCAAATTATTATGGTACATTTGTTGCAGGGATCTGAGCCAAACAAAAATACCTTTTTCAGTCTGTACAATATAAAGCGAAAGTCAGATAAACACGTCCGTTTGCTATTTTATGAATTTGATTACATTTCAATTAATTATGTAGCCCAAGTCACAACTCAGAGAAGTAAAATTCTCTTCTCTCTGAACTGCCTGGCTTGAATCAGTCAGCTGACAAAATAATACACTGATACGTGCTAAGGAAACAATTACTTTTTTTTCATTTTAATTTAGCCATTATTATTATTATTAGGAGCTCTATTAATCACTCAAAAGCAGTTTGTGCTTTAAACTTTTATTTTTCTTTTATTTTTCTTGACTCTAAAATTACTTCTAAGGCCCATCTTTCTTTTCTTTTCTCCTCAAGTTCTGACTTAGACACAACCACCCTCAGCATAGTGGTGAACTCGGACTGAGTAATATCAGTTTATTACATTTACTTTGTTACGGACGTCGTCGCACCATCATCTACCTCCTGTTGTGGTGCAGGACAGGAAGCCATATGCTCTCTGATTGGACAGTTTGATTAGTCACCATCCAATCAGATAGAGGTGTACAGTAACGACAAGGTAAACAAATCTGCAACTTCATCTTTATCTAAACAAGTACAGTCATATGTTAAATCTCACTTTAAATTAGTGTCAATGCTTAATTTTGTGTTTAAAGTGTCAATTTGAGTGAAACTGACAAATGATAATAGAAGGTAAATAAGAGGTGTGCAGCTTTATTTGTTTGTCATACTGGAATTAAACTTTCCTTAGAAAACTGAGGAGCCATTTTCATCCATCATGTCATTTATCATTTTCTTTAACTTGACCTTCCAAAACTCTTTCAGACTAAGCACAAATAAAGGCTGTAAAAACAAACCTGAGCACATATTTCTACAGTTGAGTTTCCATTATTATTCAGGTCTTCCCTCCACGGCCAGTTAGCAAACTGAATCTTTGCTGTCACCTGCAGTGTGAGTGCCAGAGCAGTGATTTATTTCTTTTTGGGTGTGTTTTTGTGGTGGCGAGATGCTACAAAGCCACGACTCGTCCTTCTTTTGAGCTAGCAGGATGAACATGCAGCACCTCTGCATATCCACAGTGTGGGGTCGGACAGAGTTTCATGGTTAGTTTCCTTCACTCCTCCAGATGATTATTTGCAGTGCATGCAGGTCAAAGCAGGCTCTCTGGCAGATACGACAGCTGTAAAATGTTTAGAATTTCAAGGTTAATTAGTTGCTTTCACTCAAGTTTAATTTACAGCTGGATTCCACAGATTTACCTCCAGCAAAATTAAATGTATTGCAAATGTCAGAACATTGTTAGATCATTAAAGACCATAGAGTCCTACATTCAAATGACTTAAAAAAGTATTTTTCATGTTTAAATGTTTAACTTTGACAAACAACATCCCTGATTCCAAAAAAGTTAGAGCACTCTGTGAAGTGTAAATAAAAACAAAAGACAATTATTGTTGAATCTCATGAACCCATATTGTATTCCCAGTAGAACATAAACAACATATCATATGTTGAAGCTGGGACATTTTACCATTTTATGTAAAATTTTTCCTCATTTTGAATAGTAATAATAATTGGTACAAATCTGTAACTGGAGCAGCATTTGACAATTAGATTAACTAACAACAGATCAGTAAGATGACTGGATTTTATAGGGGCACTTCATAGAGACAGAGTCTCTCAGATTTAAAGATGAACAGAAAATCATCAATCTGGAACAAACTGAATTTTAAAATGGTAGAACAATTTCAGAAAAATGTTCTTCAATGTAAACTTGCGAAGACTTTAAAGATCCAACTATCTATAGTATAATATTACCAAAAGATTCAGAGAATTAGGAGGAATCTGTGTGCCTGGGACAAGACCAAAATGATCTTGGGTCTGGATTTAGAAATGAACACAAGTTCCTCTGGAAATCTAAAACAGTCAGTGTCCTCAGTTTATTAAAAAGCCTCTATACAAGGAAGCTGGTGGAAGAGAAGGGGAAAAAGGACTCCTTCAAACTTCTGCTGGGTGTTCTACTGCAGCAGATTCTGCATTTAAATTCTACAGTTAAAGATTTGAATTAACAAAAAAAATAGAGCTCTAGGTTTTCATTGCATTTTATAATTGGCCAACTTTTCTAAAGTTCACTATTTCTAGTGTCTTGCATAATTAAGAAAACCCTGATAAATAAATGTTTAGAGCATTATAAAGAGCAGAATCAGACAAGAACTACAGACTGCTGAGCAGCGGATCAGCAGTCTGCGGTTGTTTTCCAATAATTTTTCTTGTTGTGATGTATGAAGTAACCACAGGCGAGAAGTCCAGGAGAAGTCACCTTGATGTCTCTCCCAAACTCCAACATCCACCTCTGCATTAGGTGAATTTGATTCTCTGAGTTTGGACCGAAGTGGTGCACCACGGCTTGTCCTTGCGTGAAAAGACAAAAAACTAGGTGGATGCTCCTTTTATATCCAATCCTGACACCCTCACCCCCTGTCACCAGTCAACCTGCTGGTTGAAGAATCTTACAGAAAAATGTCAAAGAATTTAACAAACTTTGGATTTATGTTTTTATGGCTTTCTTGAAATAATTACCAACCTTTCACTAAATGAGGTTATTAAACAAAGATCCACTACATTTGAGCTGATGGCTTTAGAAACTCTTTTTTTTTTGCCTTTGTATAAATGATTATTTAATCTGTTAATTGAATAATGTAGCTATTAAAAATTAGAAACTAAGGTCAGCCAAAGTCTGACCTAAATAATCAAATATATGTAGATATTTTCTTTTTACCCTAAATGTTTTTGCTCTGGTTTACATTACAGAAATTAAACTCTGTCATTTCTAGTGGATTTATTGCTTTTTGGCACAGACCTGCACTGACCGGTGTGGATACAGCTCCGGGAGGCTGGCTGACAGTGTAACAGCATCAGCAGTGTGGCAGCCAAACTGCAGGGCAGTGCCAAAGCTTTAAGCTTAATTTGCTCTGCTTGTTCAGGTCGTTTTCTGCCTGCTTTAACTCTGACTCCCCAGAGAGATGAGAGGCAGTGGGTCTGCAGCCCAACCGATGCACTAATATGTGTGTGTGTATGAGTACTGAAATACCTCACAACTGAAGTATTCAAACAAATACAGAAGTACAAACTTACTTTCACACATGTAAAAGAAAAGCTTCAGTAACGAAATCACTTTGCTTTTTCTAACAAAGGCTCATTGCTGAAGACTGTCATCCATCTTCGGTTTCCCCCGTCCTTTTTTATTTGCATTTAGAAAATGTAAATAAGAAAATGTGAAGTAAAATTGTTAAAATAAAAAAAACTTTCACTAACAGACACATTTATAAGCTTTCTAAAGGTGATTTTTGTTTGTTTTAAGGAATTCTAAAAGTGTAACATTGATTTGACAAAGATGAAGAACTTGCGGAGCCCCTGGCAACATAAGTAGCTGAACGGAGCTCAGTCAACAGAGGTCCTCACTGCAGTAGACTCAGGTTCGAGTCCTGGCCAGGGGGCCTCGGCCAGAAAACCATAGATTCACAAAGTTTTATACTAGAATACTTTCACTGGCTTCATATAAATTACAGAACAGATGTATCAATAATTTTGTTGTTAGTTTTACACAGATTTTCCTTAAAATATGTTACTGAACTTCTTCACCATCAGACCTCTTAGAGCTCCAGAACATCTTTGAACTGTTTCTCGACTGAGGTGTGTCAGTGAAGGATGTTGAGCAAATAATTTTTTAAAACTCTGCTGTTAAATAAACCCAAAGATAAGACATTTCAGACATGTCTAAAGACTGAATGTTCTTCATGATGTATAACTTTTCTAAGTCTTAATTTAGCCTCTTCTTGTTACTTTCTTGCTAAGTGTGCTTTGCTGTTATTGTGAATTGACTAGGAGTGGGACTCGATTAAGAAAACTAATCTAATTAATTAGGGGCTTTGCAATTAATTAATCTTGATTAATTGCATTTTAATTGCATAACATTAGTCGCCCTAAAAAGCAACACTTCTTATTTTCAATGGATTTTAGTGAACGACTGAATCAAATAATAGACTCAGACATTAATATTGTAAACCTCAGCTTTAAACTTTAGTCATCCCTGGCTGTTATGGTTTTTAAACAAATTTAACTTGATTAAAAGTTTCAGGATCAGTGTGGTGCCATTAAAAGAATAAATGTCAATGACAACACATTCTTTAAAACAAACTTGATGTATCTGGGCTCAGCTAAATCAGAGTTGTACCTGTGAAGAATAATGTTAATAATAGCATCAGTTTCATCTTAAAATGATTTTACTTGCTGATCAGAGAACAGCTGCACCAGCTGATGGGCCATCCTCTGATGAAGAACATGTTGTAAATGTCTCTTTTTACCTTTACATCACAAATGTTACAATCAGGCAGATGTTTGCTCATAAAAAAGCTGAAAAACAAAAAAAATTTCTGAATGTTTTGGGTAATGAGAGTAAAACGCAGTGGCATGAAGTAGAAAAAGTCCTGAATGCTCCTGTCTGTCCCTTCTGATCAGATCTGAGGAATGGTTCGGTGGTCTTCTGGGAGGGCGGAGTCAGCGGCGGCTACCAGGCATTGTTGTTGGACGAAGATCGAGGTTGGCTGCTGGTCGGAGGGAAAGACCACATCTACCTGCTGAGCCCTGACAGCCTGGATCTGCCCACACGGACGGTGAGACATGAACACCACCATTAATATATACACGTTTAACCACCTCTACCTTCACCATTACCACTTCCATCATCACCAGCATGACCATTATCATCACTACTGCAACCATCATCACCAGCACCATCCTCACCATAACCACAATTATCAACACTAACATCACCACCTCTTCTAAAGTTAAAGCTACCCCACTTCTTTACCACATGCTGCCCCACCCATGTAGAGCACCTGATTGGCCCCCACCACAGACCTGAGAGGTCCCAGTTATTGTTGCTATGCCTAACTAACAAACCACACTGCTGATGATGTAACACCACCATCAGCCCCTCCAACCTCCCTGTGCTGTGATGTGAATTAAATCTGAAGTGGTTTTTGCCTGCTTGTTTTTCCATCCAGCGTCTGACTGTCTGGATATTGACCATGAAAGTGTTTCTGGACTTTTCTCTCATGTATTTTACTTTCTTCAGATCTACTGGCCGGCTGCCAGAGAACATGTGGAGCTCTGCAGGCTGGCAGGCAAAAGTCTGGAGGTAAGAGTCCTTAACTGAGGCTGGAACCAGTCAAACAAGCACAATATGAAACAATAAACAGCTTTCACTGATGCCCCCTTTTTTAGATTTATGAACTGACATTCATTTGAATTCCTACTGTTCCTACAAACATGTGTCCAGTTCTGTTACCTGTAAAGTAAATAAAGTTGTGCTGAATGTGAATGTTTGTTTGATTTTCAGAGCGACTGTGCCAACTTTGTGCGTCTGCTGCAGCCTTTCAATAAGACTCATGTTTATGCTTGTGGCACTGGCGCCTTCCATCCACAGTGTACATACCTCCACCTCGGCCACAACTCAGACGTAAGAAACTCATCAATGATTTATTGTTGTAGACAGCTAAACCTGCAGCCTCCAGCAGGATGCCAAGTTAAATATGAAATCTAGCATCCTTTATCATTTCTTTACATTCCAGGAAACAAATCTGTTGTTTTTGGCACTTTACTACGTATTTTCCTTTTCTTTTGACACACCAAACAAAAAACACACAAAATGACCAGAAAAGATTGGATTCCAGAAACTACCACAGACAAACAAATAACCATGAAAAGATTAACCAAATTCAGGGAGGTTCAAATATACAGTTATGCAAAACATCTAAAAAATGCACATTAGGAACATTAGGAACAAACTGACCACAAAAGACATTATTGCCTGGGTTGTAAAATCAGGGGGAAAGCAGAAAATGTAACAAAACAAACAAAAAAAAAAACTATGAAAGACTTTTTACAGTCTGGAGATCTGTTGATCAAGACCACTTTAACAGATTACAGCAAATTCTGGCTTCTTGGAAGAGAAATGTGAAGAAATGAGGACTTTCTACAGTGCTGTAGGTCTGTAGATAAGTTGGGACCAAAAATAGCTTCAGAAATGAAAACATGGTAGTTTTAATTAAGAGAAGACAAAGCCGTGCCCCCAACCCAGGGTTTTATTGTGCAGCAGTGTGTTTGTGATGAACCACAGTTCCTCAGAGGTGGACTGCATCCAATGCATGTACAGATTGTACAGATGCATTCATGTAGATAACATCTCCATCTTTTATGACTCATCCCGTGTGGTGTGTGGTCCCCCTCCTCCCCCCTCTACCCCGTCCTGCAGGAGTTCACGTTGTCCCACACAAGGGAAACAGGAAGAGGAAAATGTCCCTTCAGCCCCAGAGAGCCCTTCACTGCAAGACTGACTGGTGGGTGTCATCCACTGAGCATTTTCATAATACACTCTGTGACCACACACATACACATACACACACACACAAACCAGCTAAGTTTAAATGATTGTGTCATTGTTGATCTCTTCTGGTGACATTAATGTTGTGCAGAATACAATCCCTTGACTGTCCGACGCCTTGCCGCCAATCGCCATCTCAGCCGAGGCGTGTGTGTGGTCTGAATGAGTTATTTCATACGCTGACGTCGGTCAATGCCCCATGTGACATTCAGGACATAAATCACATCAACTCCGGGATGACGATGACAGCCTCTTTAAGTCCAGCTTGTCTGGAGAGTCAGAATCTGCCAGCAATGGAAGCAGCTCATAGGAACGGTTTCTGCTATCCCTGTTTGACCTTAGTGAATTTAAAGGGGGACCCACAGAAGTCTGAAATGCTAAATACTATTAAAGGTCTTGAATGTGAGTTAAAAGGTGCTCTATAATAAAATATTAGGACAATATAACGGCACATCGCACCACGTTTCACCATCTTCTCGGGAACTCTCCTGTTATCTGTGCCTTTCACCGCTGTTTCCTGGTTAGTTTTGATTTAGTTTGGCTGAAAACGTGGTGGAGAAAAGAAAGAGGAAAGGGAATTTCTGACAGAATCTGAATCCCACTGCAAAGAAACAAGATAAATACATGCTGACCCTGAGTTTCCTCCTCAGATTCCAGTACATTAAAAAAACACTTGGATTGGGTGGATGCACTTTGTGTGAGTTTTAAAGCTACAGAGAAGATGATTCTCAGGTTTGTAGTGAGTGTTTGAGATCTGCTGATCAACATGAAGATGTAGAAATCGGATTTCCTTATTTTTCTATTATTTGTCTATAATAACGTAAACCAGGTCAACTGTAGCCTCAGTTTCCTGTTCTTAGCTGACAGGAGTGGCAGGAGATGCTATTCTGCGAACTTTGGTTGGAACAAGTACTTATTTGACCTCCTGTTAGCTTTCTATCATCTCCAACCAGTCTACCCATTCTCCTCTGAGCTCTGAGATCAACAAGACATTTTGGTCCAGATAACTGCTGCTCCCTGGATATTTTCTCTTCTTCAGGCCATTCTCTGTAAACCCTGGAGATGGTTGTGTGAAAATCCCAGCAGATCAGCAGTTTCTGAAATACTCAGACCAACAACCATGCCACGTTCAAAGTCACTTAAATCCACTTTCTTCCTCTCTGATGCTCAGTTTGAACTACAGCATGTCGTCTTGACCATGTCTACATGACTAAATGAGTTGCTGCCATGTGATTGGCTGATTAGCGTCAAAAGCATTTGGACAGGTGGACCTTGTAAAGTGAGTTTATATGAAGTAAATGTTCCTTATTCTGTTTGCCTACATTTGACGGCATCCAGCCATTTCTTATCACTTAAATCACATTTCCGATCAGTCTGCCAGGTAATCTTCAGATTGGAACGTGTGTGTTATTTATAACCCAGTTTATAGAACAGAGTTTGTTTTTTCTAAGCAACAGTGACGATGACAGACACAGATAGGTAAATCACTGTTGTTGAGTTAAATCCACTCCACAGATGATTAGTTTCAACAACATGCAGACACGAAGTCTGCCAGGAATGAATTCTGTATTTACCGCAGAGTTATTTACTGTAAGCAGTTTTGTAGCCACAGTAATTCACATGCATAACACAAGAGTTAGAATAGTGGATGTGTCTTAATATTCTTATTTTTTATTCCAAAAGAAATATTATATAACAACCAAGACAACAAGCCAATACTCAAGACACTGAAATTCCAGAGGCTAACCTTTGATTTAATGACCATAAAGCTAGAAATTCTTTCAACATTAAAACCAGAAACATTTTATTGATGCTGATCTCAGATCAAATCAACATCCCAGCATTTTGTTTTATGACTTGCCCTCTAAAAAGGAGCAGAGAAGAAAGAGAGATGTGTGCATGGATTTTACACATCAGCTGTCAGATATTCACTGTTCTCCTCAAGTAAGGAAAATGTGTTATGTGGAAGCTGGAAGCAGAGCTATAAAACCGACTGAACGCTCCAACGCTCTCTGGAACCACTGCCAGGTAAAAGCCTGCACAAGGACAAAGTGCCTTGTTTTTAATGCCATTTCTACTTTTCTTTACTTCTCCTCAGACGGTGACCTGTATGCAGGCACCTCGGTAGATTTTATGGGAGCAAATGCTGCGATCTTTCGGACGTCAGTCCAAGGCAGCAGTCAGCATTACATCCGGACTGAAGCCTACGATCACAACTGGCTCAATGGTGAGAAACTCCTGTCAGAGTCTGTTTGAGTTCTCATTTATAATGTTTAGCTGTTTATTCTACAACTTTATACTGTGCAGGTCCAACCTGCAGAACTCTGAACATGGACCAAGTTCCCACAGAGTTCTGCAAGCACGCCTTGAAATAAAGATCATTTCAATGCTATAATTTGTTTATCCACAAGTTTGTGGTGGCTCGTTATGTGCAGGAGTTACATGCTGGTCACACAGAAATGTGTGGTGGACACTGAATCCCTGAGTTTTTCCAAAATCAGCTGTAGAAAACTGAAAGCTCCATCTGCTTTACTTTTACCAGTAATATAAAATCACGCAGAGCTAAACGTGTGGTGTGTCCCTCTCAGAACCGGAGTTTGTGGGCTCCTTCTCCATCCCTGACACCCACAGCCCAGACGACGATAAAGTCTACTTCTTCTTCAAGGAAAAGGCAGTGGAGGCCGACCAATGGGACAGGAGGGTCTACAGCCGAGTGGCTCGAGTCTGCAAGGTAGAGACGGACACAGAGATGCACAAACTGACTTCATACAGGATGCAGTGGCTTATAAACTGGCTTGAGACAGAATGAAGAATCATATCAGTGTTAAAACTTAGAAATATTACCAAAATATATATTCCTAATTATATCTCACGTTCACTGAAAAACTACAACAAAAAAGCTACCAAAAGACTTGAAACGTTGTGTTAAAATAAAAGGACTTTTCTTATTGTGAGTTTTCACATTAACTGGTATTCTTGTTCTTAAGATGTCAAGATTTTATTTTCACAAACTGACACAATTTCCTGGTATTTTAATTAATGCTTCAACTGAAGGCGTCTGGTGGGTTTATTTGTTTACATGTTCAAAACATACGAGTTTCACAACTTGTAGTTGCATATTGTGAGATGAAAGCCCATCTCTATGAGGTTGTTGTGGGTTTTTTACATGTTGTTACTGAATAATATAAAAAACATAAAAATAACGTGACAGAATGAAAGCGTCGTGTTTTGACAGATCTGCTCATAGCAGCTGGGTTTAACCCTGTAATGCCAAATGTCTCATATTTTATACCATTTGTGAGACTTTTGCACCATTTTAATATAAATATTTCTCTAATATTGGTATTTATCTACTTTTAAACTTTGGCAGATTATCTCAGGAAGGCACCCCCTAATGACAGTATCCTTTCTTTTCTAAGCTCCCTCCAGACAGCAAAAGTCAGTCTGATGTCTCTGTCTCTTTCTTTCTTTTCTTGTTTTACACCGATAATGTTCTCGTGCATTTCTTCGCTGAATCAGTCATGGTGCGCATTTAAAATAGCCAGTATGTTGATATTCAGTTGCTGGTGTTTTTTTATGTGGCATAAAGCAAAATGCAGCTGTCGTGTGGTGCTACTGACCGGGGAGAAAGAAGGTGTGAATTGTGATTTTTCAGCCTCAGGACACGACGGGGCAAAAATGACTCCACAAATTTACATAATGAATGTCTGTGTACCATCAAAATGAGACAGAAGCACAGAGTTTTAAGGTCAGAAACGTATGGAGTTTTTATTTTAAGGGCTCTTTAAAACATTATTTTCTCCAAGGATTTTGCAAGCATTCATCCAAAAGAAATAAAAAGTTTGGATTTTGATTAAAGATCCAATAAAAGTCCTAATAGCAAAATTGATCAATTTCTTTCAGTTAAATTGGTAAAACACCAGTAAATGGTTTCTACTTATATAGTGCTTTTATCCAAAGTGCTTCACATTCACTCATACATTCACACACTGATGGTGGAAGCTACCATGCAAGGTGCTCAACCACGACTCATCAGGAGCATCAGTGTCTTGTTCAGGGACACCTCCACATGAGCTCGACCGGGCTGTTGAATGTTTAAATATTTTGTGACTGAAAATCTTCTGCTCTCTTCATGCTCTGCCTCGTCTCCCTTCATCCAGAATGATGTTGGGGGGAAGAGGAGTATGATCAACCGCTGGACCACCTTCCTCAAAGCCAGACTGATCTGTTCTGTCCCTGGTCCATCTGGAGTTGACACACAGTTTGATGAGCTAGGTAACACCGAACCCTTCCCTCCTTTTCCTTCCTTACACAATGTTTCTGGAACTGACCCCTAACTTCATCTTTCCCTCCCTGAACAATCGAGTTCATGATTTGTGCAGAACTGATGTAAAGGTTGCCTCCTTTCCTTCCTTGTTTCCTCCTCACCTTCTCATTTCAGTTTGCCCCCAAAGTCAATAAAACTACGGAAACTCAACTTTTATAGCTCCTTTATTTTCCAGTTTGCTGAACAAGTCAGTTTACAGGAATGTAGAGAAAAATCCAAATCCTCCATGTTACTGAGGACTTAGTCAAGTCAGTCAGCTTCTAGTCTTGGGTATTGCTTCATGATTTGAGTAAAACAAAAAAACCTTTATGTCTTTTTTCTAGAGGACATTTTTGTTCTGGAAACCAAGGATCCTCAAAACCCAACTATCTACGGTGTCTTCAGCACATCCAGGTGAGGAGATTTCATTTCAGTTTCAATGTTTCTTAAACTGTAGCAGAACTGGTACATTTGTCTCATTAAACCATCAAATAAATGATTCTGTAATTTTAAAGGCAGCATAAACAAGGTGAACATGTTAGCAAACACCAGCTGAAACTGTGAGCACACCTAATGCTGAAGACCCAAATGCAGAAATCTTGATAGATAAATAGATAAAACCAACCCTCCTTTAGATGCAGGTGGACCGCTGCCGTCATACTTTCCAGATAGCAAGAGAAAAAAAAGTTTCTGCAGACATCTGCAGTTTTAGTCTGGACCACATTTGGCCTTTACTGATGGCATTGTTGCTATGCGAGTATGGCTGCCAAACCTCAGCGACATCACCTTTGCTAGTGTCGTAAGAGCACCAGAGGTGCCAAAAGTAGCCCGGATTTGGCCCAGGTGTTTCTGCTATCTAGGTTCTGTTCCTTTTCTTTTCCTTCTGTCCTGGTGGGAACATTTTCTGCGCGATGGTGCAGAGTTTTGACGACGGCCAGTTTATATTCCAGTGGGTGGTGAGAGTCAAAGAACAAAAAATTGGTCTTTGTGTGTTGGTTACTGGTACATCTCAGTTTTAGACTTCCATTATCATCAAAGTATATGCACAGTTCATAACAGGCAGCTTGCTGTCTGTTACATCCTCCCTGGTGAATTTGGTGTAACTGTCCACTGAGTTGACATGTTTGGTGAAAGTTTCTACTTCCTGCATTTCAGTTTTGACCCATGTGTCGTCCACATACCTGAACCAGAGGCTTGGTGTTGTTCCCTTCTAGGGGTTTAGTGTTCTGATTTCCACTTCCTCCATATTAAGGTTGGCCTAAACTGGAGAAGCTATAGCACATCCATGCATCTGCCTTTAAAACACATTCCTATACTTAAGATAGGGTGTGGACTTGTGGAGGTCTGGAAGTGTACGAATCTGGTCCGGAGTGAAGTTGGTCCTGTTGTTTAATAAGTCATCTTGTACCAGACGTTTCCTGAGTGTCTCCACTGCCTCAGATATAGGTATACACGTGATAAGTGCGGAGACATCAAAGGACACACTGGTTTCACCTGGTGCCAGTTTCAGATGTTTAATGAATTCTGCTGAGTTCTGTATATAATGTGGAGTGTGTCCAGCAAGAGGGGCTAAGATGGAGATGAGGTGTGTGTTAACTCTGTTAATGCTGCTGGTGATAGTTTTGAGTGGGGCTCCATCCTTGTGTGTCTTAGGAAGACCACATATACACGGTGTGGCCTCCCAAGGGTAAAATTTGAAGTAAGAATGGTGATAAAAACATTTTTCCTTTCCAGTTGTCACCTTCTTCTTGTAGCTGCCTGTTGGGTTCCTCTTTGAAACCTCATAGGTTGTACTGTCACAGCAACACACAGAGGCAAACATTAGTCCACCCAAAAGATAAAACACCCAAACACAAGATGAGTGGAGTTGTATATACAGTCCACTGCAGCAAGGATGCACAAACCTCTACAAAGAAGAAACCAAACAATTCCTTGGCCAACACAGCAGAGCAGCTCTTCAGGTCAAGACTCAGTACTAAACCTAGCTCTTAAGGACAAGAGACACTCTTTACAGGACAGTAAATGTAGATTTTGGACAGGGAATACAAATGGTTTGAGAGAAGAGTTACAGATAAATGTTAAACATGAAAAACAAACATTACACGGAGGAGGTAGCCTTGACTCTCCTTCCCAGACAGTTTAATAAATATTCACACCTACAGTCTTGTGACCAAACACATCAGATGTTGGTCAGTTAGCAACTTAGAGGTGGCAATGATCCTAGCAACCAATAGGATGCAACAGAGCAAGGGTAAAAATTTCCAGAAGAAAAGTACGGTGGCCCTGAAGTGCAAACCACATTAACAAATCACTAAACACAACCACAAATTAAGAATCACAACTGCAAATCAAGA
>JBAFTA010000004.1:8655138-8681353 GCA_036919975.1 Melanotaenia parkinsoni
TGTGTGTGTGTGTGTGTGTGTGTGTGTGTGTGTGTGTGTGTGTGTGTGTGTGTGTGTGTGTGTGTGTGTGTGCATTGTTAGACTTGTGTGTTTTTTCCTGCAGAGCAGGTATGACTGGATCTGAAGGTTTTTTTGAAGTTTTATTTAGCGCTGTGTTTAGATGTTGCAGAGTTTAAGCTGTAAAACAGTCATCACAATGGGTTTCCCTCATTGATCTGAATATGATTTAAAACTTCAAATTTACTGTATTTATTTTGCTTTGATCATAATTAAATGTGTGATGCTGTCATGTCAACATGGAGCAAAATCTCTGGGGAATGTTTCCACCACCTTGATGAATCTATGACAACAAGAATTAAGACAGTTCTGAAAGAAAACGGGGTCAAACCCGGTACCAGACGGTGGACAGTGAGTGTGTATTTATAGATAAAACAGATTCATCTCCATCGCCAAGCTGCTGTTTTTAAGTCTGTTAAAGGTTCGTTCGCAGACTTTCATGGAATAAATTTCCCTTTTTTTTACCATGCTGTGTTTTGTGTCAATCTTTTCAGTTTCTAAGTAAAAAAAGGAAAAACTCTGCAAAAACATTGTAAACATGAAAGAAATTGCTTAACAGTAGAAACAATTAAGATGACAAAGTCAGATAAGAAACTGCTCCTCTGCTTTTCCTCACTGTTTTCTCCTCCTCCTCCTCCTCAGGAGCAGCTTTACGTGTCCAGTGATCTCGGCGTGGCCCAGCTGGGGCTGCAGAGGTGCGAGTTTTACGGGGCCGACTGCGCTGAGTGCTGCATGGCTAGAGACCCCTACTGCTCCTGGGACGGCCAAACCTGCTCCAGATATTTCCCCACAAGCAAGAGGTAGAGACACTCATGGAAGTTTATCAGCAACACCTACACTTGCTTTAACCCGGCGTCTTACACATCACAACATAAAGGCTGATACTTCTTTCCTTTAATAAATTTACACATTAATGTTCAGCTAAAAGGATTTTTCACACCAGTCCTAAAAGATGTGAAGAACCCATTGAAACAAATGAGACAGACACGTTGTTTTCCATTTTTATTCTTTAAAACAAATCTGTGAGGGGCAGAAGTTTGTGGACTTCAGCTGTTAACTTGAGGGTAGAGTCGAGGGAATAGACCCCCGGACCTCAGGTTGGGAACCACTGGTCTAGCGGTCTCTCATTTTGGTTAGTGTTCACGCTCATGAGGCGGAGATGTGAGAAGGTAAGTGAGGCCAGAAGGCTGCTGGAAACAAGTTCTCTGGACAAAACAGACATTTCTGAATAAATGAACGATTTTAGGGAAGAAGAAACTGAATTGCAGCATAAAAACCTTGAAGCATGGTGGTGGTGGTGGTTTCATGATTTGGAGATATGTTGCTGCATCTGCACCAGTACAACTGGAAAAATTTGTTCTGAATTATAACAGTGAATTCATCTGGAAAAACTGAATCTTAATAATAAGACATGGAGGAATAAAGTTAATGTTTCTGTCCCGATCAGAACCCAATAAAATTGTGGTACCTACAACTTTTCATGTGAGAAAAAAAATATATATATATATCAGAGCTATATCTTCTCTGCCCAGATAAATAAGATCAAATTCAGCAAGGGATCATGTAAAAGGGATCTTTTTATTACAATAACTAAATGATCAAGTGAAAAACTTTTGTCTCAGTAATTTAAATGGGTTTTCTTTGTCTGCTAAATCTGATGATGTTTGCAGAATAGGAACAAATCTACAGCCCAGATAGCTGACATGTTTGGGCCAAATCTAGGCTACTTTTGGCACTCATGGCTCAGTTATGGCACTGGCAAGTGTTGTGTGGGCCAGAAGTGGACCAAATATCAGTTGCCAGCCTGGATGTGGATTACAGCAAATATGCTGTGGGCCAGATGTGGTCCTAATACAGAAAGTCTGCTTGGACCGATTATGGCAGTTTCCTTGTGGACCACATATGGTGGTCATGTGGCTGAGTTTTGGCAGCCATACTCACATTCAGTCGACGCCGTAAGTCCGGGCCAAATTCAAGCCAAACAAACAATCTATAATTTATTTACAGAAACAGAAACAACTTTTTTTGGATAAATTCTTTAAAGTATGTATTTATTTTTCCTCAAAATGATGACATGGCCTCATCACAGCAGGCCCAGATTAAAGGATTATCTCTAAAATCCATGTTTTCTATTTTTTTATTAATTTATTTATTTTTGTCTTCTTTTATTTTGTTTTTTTATGTAAATAATTTTATTTGATCTTATTTAATCCCATTTAATTTAATCATATTTCATTTTATTTCTTTCCATTTTATATTTTATTTCAATACAGTTTTCTCATTTTTATTTTTTTGTTTTCTTTTATTACTTATTTATTTATTTATTTATTTATTTGTTTGTTTGTTTATTTATTTATTTATTTATTTGTTTGTTTGTTTATTTATTTATTTATTTAATGAATGACCACAAATTATTAGTTGTGTGTTAACACATGAAGACCAGCCGCACGTTTGATCATAAAATGAAGGTTAAGTTAAAGCTAGTAAAGCCTCTTAAAGTGGATTTTACCCGACAGAGATGAGTCAGTACTGTATGCAGGAAGTTATTTTAGACATAAATCTCGGGAGGAGGGAGAAGGAACATTAAGAAGAAATGAATTCATCTTCCTCTGAAGAGCAAGAGAGCAAACGGTGTGATTCAGTGAAAAGTAATCCAGCCAGAAAGACCTACCGTTATTTTCCAGTTTTAAAGTCAAAGAAAAGAAGGGAAGCAAGCCAAAATAACGACTCGATGATACTCTTCGCGCTCTTCACTGTGGCTGAAACAACACCGAGTGTTTTCCTAGTCGTCTCTCTCTCCTCGTTTTCTCGTCCATAATGCCGGTAGTTTGATGTTTTGGGCTCAGACGGCAGCCAACAACAACAAGGAGCAGGATTTAATGCTGTTAAACAACATTATCTACAGGCACGATGTTATCTGCTGCTGTCAGCTGGTCTTAAACTGATGAGTCCAGTACACTGCTGCACACATTTCACCCACAGGAAAACTGCACTGTTACCATGATGAGTGTGTATTTGTACATCTCAATAGAAAAATCTCATATATTTTATAAATCATGGAAGTGGTTGAAGCTGTAAAGCTGATTTAAAGTTGTAGAATTAGTCCCAGAGGTTTCATGATTTAAATTAAGGAGGAACTCGCGGACATTTATTTTCTTTTTTGTGAACATTAATCTGCTGTAGAGCCACACTGGAAGCGTTTGAAGTGAGGGTATAAAATGACTGAAAACTATTAGACAGTCAGTGTGAAAGGAGCCCAAATAACTGAAAAATATTCTGTTTTCTCTGATTTGTGCCTCCTCGTCTAATTTTTTTCCTCCTACATGTGACTCAGAAATGTTCTCAAACACAACCTTTTAAACTTTTTTTTACTTTCTCAGAGGAGAAAGGAGGCTGCAGGAAGTTAAATATTATAAAACACAGTTGTAGGCTACAACAAGACAAAGGATCATATATCACTGATCATTTTAAAATCCTGAATTTATCATCGGACGCCTGGACTTATTTTGCTACCTTGACTCCATCTTTATATCTTCCCATCCACTTCTTCCCCTTAACTTGCAATGAGATGGACTAAGGTGTGAGGGAAGGAATCAAGCATGTGAAAACTGGGATTTAAGGGAGGAAGAAGACTTTGGAGAATCCACAGAAGCTCAAAATGTCGTCTCAAACCCACAGAAAGAGATGTAATTACATACTGACGCAATGTGACCACAGACACAAGAATGCTAAGAGAACAGCAGCAAAACAACCAGCTAGAGGTGCAAATAAATGATTTAAAAGAGACGCAAATAGAGCTCATTCAGATGTTAAACCAGGAAACCCCCACCACCACCACCACATGCAAAAAAGCTGCAAAGAGATGCAAAATCAACACATAGAGACTCAAACAGGTGCAAACCAAACGCAAAGAAAAATCAGCTAGAGGCTGTTTACCAGCAGAATGAGTCTGTTTGAGTTAAACCAGTTTAAAGATACTAAACCCGACAGCTAAAATCCAGCAAAACCAGCTGATTTTATTTTATTTCTTTCATTTGTTCTTCTTGTCTTGTGGTTTTTGTACCTCTGTGTAGGAGGGACAAGGGGCCTCCACATGTCTGTTTTCAGGGGCCCGTTGCCTCATAATCCGTCCATAGTTGGAACTGAGGGAATAAAAACAAGTGTCTGCATCTCAAAAGAAATTAGCATGAAGCTGAATCTTCTTCAGTTTCTATATGTGGAGCTGAACTTTGAAAAAGGACGTTCGGTTCGTTACTTTGGTGGTTTTTGAGCCTGAACGTGAGAATGAGGGGCCAAGAGCCTTAAATCCTTCTGTTCAATTAAAGCAGCTTAATGCCACCTTTGCAAGGCTCCTGTTGTTTATTTGGTTTTGTGATCCAGGTTTTTCTCTTCATCATCATGTCAGTATCTGGTTTTCATAGACACACACACACACACACACACACACACACACACACACACACACACACACACACACACACACACACACAGGTGACCCCAAGTTTGTCCTGATTTTATACACGGACACTTTGGGTCGGGACCTCAGATCAGAATAAATCAGACTGAACTGTCATCACTGGTGGAGATCAGAGGTGTGGTCTTCAAAATAGGTCCTGAGGAAACACCATGGTGGCGCAGTATAATCTGTGTGTGTGTTTATGTGTGTGTCAGGCGGGCACGCAGACAGGACGTGAAGTATGGAAACCCCTGGAGTCAGTGTCCAGTCATGGCGGATGGTAAGGGCTTCCACTGTCTGACACTGTATGAAGAAACTGTTTTAAGTGTATACTAGGAAACAATGGATCTCCACTCAAATACGGTCGATCCACAGAGTGGACTCACAGAGAAACTACACAGGCTTGATGAACTCAAACATTCTGCATAAGTTTTACAGTAGCAGAAAAACCCAGAAAGACAAATTGTTTGAGGATGGAGTCTTTTTCCACTCTCTCCAACCTACATAGTAATTCTCAGTTGCATTTATGGATTTGGCAA
Organism: Melanotaenia parkinsoni; assembly: GCA_036919975.1. Classification (NCBI taxonomy): domain Eukaryota; kingdom Metazoa; phylum Chordata; class Actinopteri; order Atheriniformes; family Melanotaeniidae; genus Melanotaenia; species Melanotaenia parkinsoni. The sequence continues at coordinate 8,660,191 of JBAFTA010000004.1, forward strand.
ACAGTGATCAGCCAAAATAAAAAGAAGTAACAGCCCCTTTGATGCCTGGTGCAGCTTTTCCCAGCAGAACATCACAACAAGATCAGCAGTGTCCCTCACTGTCGGCTGCTGGTTTCAACAACTTTCGATTATTAAAGTCTACTCTGCTTTATTTTTAATGTCCAGTAAATGTAAAAGATTACACTTCATTATCATAATAACCCATTTAATTTATTTTTCTTATTTCCCAGTTCATCTGTACATTAAAGAATGCAACTTTGCTAAACAGATACATTCTTTAAATTCAGCAAAAACTAGAAATTTGTCCCATAAGGGAGTATGAACGTGATTATAAAACTGGAATACATTGAATTTTGTAGCTGTTGTCGTGCAATTAAAAGGTTTTTAGCTTAATCATTAACTTAACTAAAAGTAAAGTCGTTTTATCTCAACATTAGAGGCAATAAAATGTAAACCGCTTCCTGTTGCACTCCTAAGACAAAGATTTGGCGCCATCTAGTGGATTGACATTGTCACTATAACTTATAAAATCTACAGAAAGAAGTTATTGGTGATTACAGAAAAGGTTTAAATGTTGCATTACTTTATAGTTTCAGGTGATAATGCTGATCTAATATATCTGTGCTCATTATAATGTCAAAATACAAAACCCTTTCAAAGATCACGTCTTCTGGAAACATCTCATATCTGGTGTCCGGGTTCTGTTTCTCCTACAGATTTGGACTCGGTGGCTGAGAAGGTGATGTACGGGGTGGAGGGAAACTCCACTTTTCTGGAGTGCATCCCTCGGTCGCTGCAGGCTGAGCTCAGGTGGACAGTGCTGCGGTCAGACAGCCAGCAGAGGACTCTCAGTCAGGAAAGCAGACGAGTGAGTTTCACACGTTCAGTCAGCTTCTCGTCACAAAGTGGAGTCAGCTGTTCTGGAAAGTTATGGAAGGTTTTACTGACTACCAATGTTCTGGAGATCACTATCCTTACCCAAATCTTGTGAGAAATATGCTTCCTGTCTCCCCCAGGATGATGATGACCGCTCCCTCCACATGAAGCGGGGGTTGCTGGTTCAACGCCTGGAGCTGAACGACGCCGCCCTCTACACCTGCACCAGCCACGAGCACTCCTACAGTCAGGTCCTGGCTCGGTACCGCGTTCACGTCATCCCCAACCACAGTCTCCATCCAGTCCGCTACTCACAGAACCACCCAGGCCCCCAGATCCTTGGCAAGACGGGCCAGGTGGGAGGAGGGGTCTCTGGTTTTCTGGGCCAGGTGGGGGCCCCACACCCAGCGGCTCCTCTGCCGGGACACAGGAACTCATGGCTGCCGCAGCATCCTCAGCAGCTTCCTGTGAAGAGCTACAAAGATCTGCAGATGGTGGGGAGCAACAGTCTGAGCGTGGACGAGTACTGCGAGCAGCTGTGGTACCGAGAGAAGCGGCGGCAGCAGAAGCTTCGCACTCTGAAGCTGAAACAGGAGAGCAGGAAAGCCCGGGTGAGGAGGAACAACCCCCCTCAGACCCCCCTGTAGTCTCCCGGAGGACACAGAGACTGTTTAAGGACAGCAGTTCCTGTGCATGTAGAGGACGAGGACAGGTTACATCCAGACAGTTTGCTCTTACAGCAAATACAGAAAATGCAGCTAACAACACTATATCTGCTTTAAAAGAACTAACACTCATGAAACAGGATGTTTATACTGAATTTCTTCATTTTTAGTTTTTTTTTTATTATTTTTAGCAACTCTTTGTATTTTCCAGTCTAATTAGATGTGTTTAGAATAAGACTGTGTCATATATTAAGTCATAAATAAGCAGAAAAGTAAAAAAGGGAAGTGACTGCACTTTGTTTTAAAGTCTTCCTGCAGAATTTCATTAATAATCTAAATAATAAATCATTAACATATTTAGATGTTTTTATCCATTAAAATGATCCTTCATGTGTCAGACTAACGACAGAGCATCTGCTGGTGTTATGGAGAGCCCAGCTTCTCCTCTTTGCTGATGGTTTCTGATGTTTATTCAAGTCTAAATCAGAATATCTAAAAAGAAAAACAACAAAACTGTACATGATTAAATAAATGCTCATGTCAGCATGCTATCTGCCAGTACAAACAAGCATTGCTAATGTTTAATAAGGTTAGTTTTAACGTTTATTAACAACTGGCTGGCTAGCAAAACCAAAACTTATGATGTGAGTATAAAGGCCCTCAAAAGCCATTTTCTTTTTCTTTGTTAATAAAAAAAGAAAAAGATTTTATTTTATTATTATTATTTTTGTTTTTTGTATTTGGAAAGGAGACGGAAACCTTCTAACAATTTATTTTAAAAGGTTCCTAATTTACTCTAACTTTATCTAGTGGGTGAATTATAGAGATACTTTCAACAATCATCTGTGTAATCTGTTTGAATTTGAGGGGAAGCGAGAAAATTATTAACACCTAATTTTGTTAGGATGAGTTTCCTTGAAAATTTAGAACAAACATAAATATTATAAGACTTCAAACCAGGTTTTAGAGTTAGTCATACTAGAGTCCTAAAGCAGTAATCAGATTTAATTGTTTACTTGTGATGTACTAATATTCTCTACACTGCAGCTGTTTTATGTCTTTTCTACACAAACTGCAGTTTTTATATTCGATCCAGTAAAACAAGCTCAGCAATTTACTGAAACATGCAAACAGATCGTTAGCATTACAGCATAATTCCCAAAGTCGTGTTTTAAGTTTTTCTGAAATGTTGATTCACAGTGAATCAGTGCTGTTAGGAGAGAAGTTGGGCAGAAATCACAATTTGGCTGAAATATGACTGAAGCAATTTTTTAGGCTCACAAAATGTAAATATGAGGCAAAGTGGTCTGAACCCTCCTACTCACGCTTTCTGTTATTACTTTAAGTAGTATTCAGGAATAATTCTCCTTGAATGACTCCCTAAAGCTCTTCTTTGGATGTTTCTGCCTTTTTTTCCATTCTCTGTCCAGATGATCCCACACTGCTGCACTAACGTTGAGGTCTGGGCTCTGGGGAGGAGTCATCCCTCCATCAGACCTGTTACTGATTTTCAGTCCAGTTCTTGTGTCATGGGACATACCTCAACCCTTTCTCCCTGTTTCCCTTCCTCAAGAATGACTTCTTGAAAGTTCTTCAATGGAAACCATTTCTAAGGAGGATTCGGCCAACAGTAGATGGACTGAAGGTCCAGATGCATCTCTTGGGTCCTGGTTCAGGTCTTTGCTGGATCTGTTCCTGTTTCTTCAGGACATCACTTTCAGATTGTTCATCTGCTGTAGATCGTTTTTTTTAGTCCTTACACGTCTGCTGTTGTCCTTCTCTGGTCCTGTTTCCTGAAATGTTTTACGGACACACTGCACATCACGCTGAGATGTGCCACGTTTTCAGCTGTTTGGGAATCACCTCGTTGCTGCAGGAATTCCATTTTCTGTCTGTCAAACTGTGGTGTCTTTACTGTGTGAAGAGATGCAACTAGTTAGCCTTCTGTCATCCCTCGGGTTTGGAGCTTTTTAACTGTTTGAATGATTCATAGGTCAGCGTTAAGTGGCTTAAAGAAGAAAATTCTCCAAAAATGGTTGAGTACAAAGACTGGACTGACAATGAGCTGAAAAAGTCGGGACTTCTGCTCAGTACGTTACGAAATCAAATCTTCCGTTTTGTAGGGCCCAACAGCGGAGGTCAAATTACCTTCAAATTCTTTGTTTAATTAACATGCAGGTGGAAATGTTTGAGGATCTCACACAGACACATATTTATGCTGTAAGTTACTGGCAGAAGATTAAACAGGACAAGTGTTTCACATTTAACTATTTAACTAAAACATTTTTTCTTACGTGTATGTATGTTTGTCTGGGCATCATGATGGGATACGGGCCTCAGTGGAGATGCACACATTAAATGGACCTTGCTTGAAATATTATGTAAAGCTCTTTCACATCCATGTATATTGAAGAACTCTATTTTTGATAGATTTTTTTTTTTTTTTGTCAGTTTATATTACCTTATAATCTGTATTTTAATTTTTAACTACACAACTCTGATAAGCTTTGAGATCAAGAGTAACAACGTCTTTACTGTATGTGAATAAATCACAACTCATAACTTACATTTTCAATAAATGAATTAAAACATATTTGAGTTTTATGATGTTTTGTTTTCCATTGTAGGATTTTAATTTTGGATGTGAAGCAACCGGCTTGTGTGGTGTAATATGCAATCATCATATAATCATATAATCTGTAGTGCTGTGTTGTATTCACAAAAAAGTGGAACAATGAGTTTTAGTCAAGTTTTACATGGAATCAAAGCAGTGAAACAGCCTTTTAAGAATTTTTAATGATCTTTGTTAGGGATTATATTTGTTAGCTGATTCTGGATCGTGCGTCAACTGACTCGTCCTCGGTAAGAAGGAATAGATAGACTCCAGTAGTACAGTTGATTTTACTGCAGAGGGTTCACTAAGAGGAGGTACAATTGTGCAATGGACATGTCATAGATTCTTCTATGACATGTCTGTGTATCTTTATGTGTGTGAGTGTGGTTATCTGTAACAAAAAGAACAAATATGTACCTTAATAACAGACAATGCTATCAGTGCAAAAGAATTGGCCTGAAGTACTACTAAAAATCCCCTAGAGGGAGCTCTAACACCACAAATGAAACTCAGTGTCGTCGTCTCCCCCCAACCACACACACCACTACCACCACCACCACCAAAGGTTCAATACACCAGAACAGGCAAAGTTAACAATGAAATTACCTTTACAGGTGTAGGGAAATTTTGGCATTACATTAAATAACTATTTATAGGTGTACATACAGCGGTTGTAACAGAAACAAGTGGCCACACAGATTATCGTCATACCAGGTAACACGTTTTTCATGCAAACCCTGTACTCACACAGGTCAGTTTTTTGACTCACATAGGTAAAAAAAAAAATCTTTCTGGGATAAATGACGTATTTTTCCATCTCATTTCATTTAATTATTGTACAAACAGTTGCTATAATCAGCCTCTACAGAGGGTGGCAGCAATGAGCGGTCACATGAAACAACCGCCTCCTCTAACTTACCAAAGAAGAAGAACCGCTGCGGTCCGCTTGGTTGTATTTGAATTGTGCTGATGGAGTGTCAGTTGTTTGGAAAGCAGCTTTAACTTTGAATTTCTGTGAGGAGCAAAGGTGAAAATGTATTCCAATAATAGTTGAATATATTCAGATTTTGTTGGACAAGTTGTCAAATAATTTATGTGGAGTTTGCGACTGCCGCTGTTAGTTTCAGCGCGTCTAGTTTCACTTGCTAAGTAAGTTAGCATTGCTAGCTAGCACGCTAACTTTAACGGTTCATTGACTGACTGTCACTGCGTGTGCTCAGTACTGTAGACAATTAACGGTGCATACAGTTATCTTTCTTCCTCCAAAGCCTCACTTTGTTTCAGTTATTGGATTGTGTAATATTAAGCGAGCTGAAAACTCTTCATGGTAAGCAACAATGTGTTGCCAGCTAACTCAGCTTAAGAATAAATGCAGGTTTGTCTTTGTGGTCCAGCACCAGGTGGGATCTTAGTGGACTACACGTATAGATAAACACACAAAGGGATCATACATGGCTGCTCCAACGTTACAACAGTCCAGTTTTTTACTGGTGAGTCTGAATATACATAATTAAACAGGAGAACCAGCCGGTTTTCTGACCCACGTGCATCATTTAACCAAAAAGTAAATTATATTATATAAATTGTTGTGATGTTGTTGCAGGCAAACCTTAAAGCAGATGTGACCACCAAACCTCTCATCCAGCGATGCCACGATCTGGTGAAGATCATAGATGAGTATCCCGCAAAGGTATCATCGTCTTTACCGCTGTACTCTGTACTGTTGTATCTGTCTTTGCTTTTATAGCAGGTCCCGTCCACTCCTGGAAAGCCACTGTTCTGCAGGGTTTAGTTGTTTTTTATTTTTCTGCTTCAACACTCCTAAATAAAATTAACAAGTCATTGTGCAGAACTTGACAAGCAGCTATTGGATTTATTAAAAAAGACAAATGTTTGAATGACAGTCATGCACATCTAATAAGTTCCGGTCAAAAGGCTTTGTACATGTCGGCTGATAATTACCTGGTGACTGATGACGTTAACATTCAGTCTTATGAGCTGTGTGTAGCGGTAACTGTGTCTTGTAGCTTCTGAGTTTCACTTTTAGTGTTGTCATGTTTTCTTGAAGTTACTTTTTATTCTTTAAATCATCATATCAGTGGTATTGGACATTTATCAAAGGTTTGTTTGCTTTGCACAGACTCAGATAACTGGCTTTGTGTCTTGTTTTCAGATATCTGTAAATACGTTTATTAATGTACAGAGGTGACAAATAATAAGAAAGTTGAATCTTGGACTTCACGTTTCCGTTCCACGTGGCAGAAGGATGTTACATGTAGAACATTGAAAATGATGCTGACACTTGTAGTATTTTCCTTTGGTAAAAGGTTATTGTTTCCAGTATAATGTGGAGGTTGTGTAGCGAGCAGCTGTTGTTCTGTTGGTGCCTCACTCGGGGACACAAAGGGTGATTGTGGTGCAGGCAGAGGATCCTCCTGTGTGGAGGTTCATTGCCGTCTGTACCAGCACTGTGACTCTGTGACATAGTGCTGATAAACACTTGTTTATGTGTAATTATATGGTAAATACAGATGAACAAGCTGCTCCTGTCACTCAGAAATGCGTCGAAAACAAAGTGAATGTAGCCCCCACAGACTCCAGCTGTATGATGAATAATTTTTGCTTACTTGCTCTTTCCAACATTTGGAAGAAACTCCAGTAACACTACAGTTACAGCTGAGATTTCTCAATCTGTATAATATTTTTCTTCCTCTGAAGGAGCTGAATCTGATCTTTCCTTGGCTGGTGGAGAGTGTGTTTGGCAGCCTGGACGGCGTCATCGCCGGCTGGAACCTGCGTCTTCTTCATTCACGGAGCAATGAGTACAACATTGCGTTGGAATTTCTGAACCCCAGGTAGCTGCTGTCTTTTTTTTTTTTAGTTTTTTTTTTATTTTGCAATGATAGCAAAACTTCACACTTTTTGTCAAGCATTGATTTTTAATTGTTTCTTCTTTAGTGGCCCAATGATGAAGCTGGTATACAAACTTCAAGCTGAAGAGTACAAATATGAAATCCCAGTCAATTATCTCCCGGTAGGAACATTTTTCTGCTCTTATGTCAGACTAAACATTAACGAACGCACAATGCTGATTCCTCTGAAGGCCTTAAACTCCAGGTTAAGGCGAGGCATCACAGGCAGACTAACAGGTATCACTATGAAACTTCCTGGTCCTTTTTTGTATTTCAAGTTTTCTGAAATTTATGTTTCAATATGCAAATTAGGTATTATATTGCCAAAATGTGCTGATTTGCATACAGGGAAAACTGAACCCTGGATTCAGCTAGATTCCAAGTTCCTGTTCCATGTCAGTGACATATTAGAGTCAAAGGTTTGTAGAGACGGGATCTTAGGTATCTCTACTAATTACATCACAAATTAAAAAGTACTGTCAGCAAACAGAAAAAAACAAACTTTTTGCCATGTTTTTGGAATGAAAAATAGTCAGTAAATCCGGTTGTGAGCGAGATATCAAAAACCATTCTGTAGAGACTCAGGCAGGAGTGTAACTAGAAAGTTTGGTGTCTGCTGAAGTGGAAATTTTAGACCCGGTGTATGAAAAAAAGAAAACAAAAGTCTTAATTTTAGTAAACACGCTTTAAACTTTTGGTTTGTGAAAAAATGTACATATTTTTACATAAATCACATCCAATTAGATGCATAGAGAGAAGAAAGCAGAACATTTCTAACACACCAAAGCTGACAAGATGGAGGATTTATTTCCTCATATTGTCTTGTTGCTTCTGGTAAGCGCATACTCCGATCCCACTAAACAATCTCAGTTTGTGTCACGTGACCAATATGAACAAAAGACATCGTCCAAAATTTAAATCAGCCAATGAAAGTTCAGGCTTTCTTTTCCCATCACGATTAGTTGCTAACACAGAGGGAATGGGAAGTTTGGATAAGATCACAGCGTTCAGGAGAGCCAGAGCTTTGAAACCATACCAACCAGACAGCCGCTGAGCTGCTGCATTCTGGGTAAAAAGATCAACTTAATTTTCTTTACACTAGTCTGACAAAAGAAGGGAGAAAAAAATCTCATTGTTGAGCAGGAGGTGAAAACAGGGTTTTAGCCTGCCATGTCTCGCCTTTAGTCAGTTTTGACTTTATTGTAAGAAAACGTCTGACATGGTTTTTATACTGAGCCAAAGTTCCTCCTGCTCTCCAGCCGATAAGGAGTCCATATTTGTTTTCTTCTTTTTGTGTCTACTGGAGAAAACTCGACACTCTGTGGAGAAAATACATTTTTCAACTTTTCACATCATATTGGATAAACAATGAAGATTTTTATCAAATTATTCTACTAAAGGTAAATTCTTCAGACATTTGAGCCTCTGGTGACTGAACGAAAGCTGATCAGAATGTTTGTTGTTTTTGTTTTTTTATGTAATCCTTAGTTTAATATTAAAACATTCACAGTTCCTCACAGTCGTCATCGACCTGGTTTCAGCCGTCACTGATGAGCAGTTTAATCATAAATTCTGCTGTAAAAATGTTAGATTTATGTAAGAAATACTCAGGTCTGATCAGCATCAAGTTCAGGGTTTGTTGGTTTGGTTATTTATTTATTTGTATTCTCTTATTATTTGGTAGTTATCAAAGTTACAAGTAATTAAAAATCAGCTATTGTTTGTTAAAGAGAACGTTTGTTTTGGTACATTTTGATGTTCCAGTTATCTGATTGATGTAGAACAGGCTGTCCAGTTAGTTTGTTTTGACCCATTCAGGCCAAAAACTAAAACCTAAGGATTCTATGCAAAACTGTCTCAGTGTTTTGATAAATAAAACCATGAAATAAGAGTTTAACTGAAGCTCTGTGCACTCATCAGAGTCTGACATGAAAATTTTCATCAATCTGCAGTCATTGTCCTGGTAAAACTTTCATTCAGACTTAGCCGTTAAAGTGACTTAGAGTCCTGAAATCAGACAGTACAAAGAGAAAGGAGTCTGTTGGCTAACATGTTTTATCACCATAATTATTCACATTGATGAGCCATGTGTTCAGTGTTTGTGGATAGAAACTGTAAAGTCACATTTTTGAGTTACATCACACAGTCAGTGATTCACTGCCAGGTTTTTTAACACGCAGTAGCAGGTTAAAATGTGGTTTTACTTCACCTGAGGACACCGTCTCCATCGTAACTGCTGTTTCTCAGATCAGAAGCTGCAGCTGTAAATAATAGAGAAATAAAAGCAGCTTCTGTAGCTATAAACACTGTTCTGTTTTTCATTTAGTTCAGGAGGAAAAAAGCTTTAAATTTCAGCCAGAAAAAACCCAGTAGAAATAAAAATGTTGGTGTCCTGGCTTCTCATGTTTGGTGTGTTTCCAGGGTCCTGTGAAGGCCTGCATCCAGGAGGGAGTCCTCCCCGATTGTCCGCTGTTCCACAACAAGCTCCAGTTACCCCTGTCGGGGGTCCTGACCCTGAACCTCGCTCTCAGTATCCTCCCCCATGTTAACCGTGTGTGACAAACCATAAAGAGACCACAATGAGACATTTACACCTTTAATGAACAATGTGACGTCTTCTCAGCTTCATTTTACCTCCTTAATCCTCAGTTAAACTTTGTTTTCTCTAAATTAAGAGTTTAATTTGTAAAAATGTGAGAAAATTTCTCACGCAGGAATTTTACCCATCAGATGTTCAAGTTCCAGCTGCAGGTGTGACCACTCTGAAACATAAAAAATGAACTTTTGACATTAATTATTCCTTAAAGTTCTGCAGATCCCTTTGAGTTCTTCATGTTTAATTTTGCGTACTGTCTCATCACACCAAAGGTAAGTCCACCAGTTCAGATCTAATGGTTCCAGATGATTTATCCTCTAGACTTCATATGATGATGAGCTGCATGCTTATCAGCGGTTATCTGTACTCTGTGATGTCAGAGCTTTCCTCAGGGTCAACACGGCAGCTCTACTGACACGGCCTACTTTGTGCTGGTGGATATGTACCTGAAGTACTTCCTCCCCAGTGAAGGAAGCGTGCCTCCATCCCCTTTCTCCGACTCCAGAGGCTCCGTCACAGCTCCGTCACCGAGGTACTCAGCTTCCGTGTGTTAGTCATACAAGATGGTTCATTATTTGAAACATCTTCCTGAAACCTGAATGTTTCCTGAGTAACTGAACAGATTCATTAACATTAAATCAAATTAAGTTTTCAGCCTCTAAAGAAACTCGTTAATTTTAATGGTTTTGAATAAAAATAACTGAATAAACACATGTTGTGCTTCAGGTTGCTTTTTCGTTTATTTAGTCATACTGGGCTCTCCCCCTTCCTTAAATCCCACAGATCCTCCAGTGTTTCCTTTGCTGGTTATGGCGTTCACAGTCCCAGTCTCCTGAAGCATCACATCTTCCATCAGCCCTCTGTCAACGCAGACCCTGCAGCTCAGGAGATCTGGAGGTCGGAGACGCTGCTGCAGGTGAGACACAGAGACACTCGAGTCTTGAAGTGAAGTTTGAGTTAACACGTGAATGCTCAGCTGGATTTCCGGTCCACGCTCAATGTTTCTGTGTCCTACATTCAGCTCTGCCAGTACGTCAGCTTTTCTTAGAAAGTTGTGCTGAATGTCGCCGGGCTTTTCTGGTGACAGCAGGTTTATGTTTAAAAATGTGTAATCTGAGGAAAACAGTGACCTGATCGATGAGACCGCTCCTCATCAGATGCTCCTGTCTGACACGATGACGTGAAATGTTCTCAAATAAAAATCACTTTTTACCCGGAGCAGAGTTTTTGGGTTGGGATTTTTATCCTGATGTTTTCTGTTTACTAATCTTAGTTCCCCAGAAAAACCAGTGAAATGAGCTGTGGAAGTTGGAAGTTGATGTTTTTATAATGAAACAACAAATAGTTTATGAGAGATGATGATGCTGGTAAAAACTAAACGCGTTTGATTCGTTTCTCCAGATGTTTGTGGAGATCTGGCTCCATCACTACTCCCTGGAGATGTACCAGAAGCTGCAGTCCCCTCAGGTAAAGGTAAGACCTTTAACCTCCTCCTCCCCCTCCATCTCATGCGCTGCAGCATCGCACAGCTGGCCGCTGATTGGCTGACCACATCCCTTCCCCCACTTCTCCACCTGCTCCGTCCCATCAAGCCACCGGTGGGAAAACAGCAAGACTGCCAACAGTTCCTGCTTCACTTTGTTTTGGTTAACTGTTCAGGCTTTTTATAATGATGTGTTTGAGTTGTTAGCTGCTTGAAGCCAAAACAAAGTTTCTTTGAGGGTGAAGACGTCCTCAGACTCAACAAGTTTCATTACAGAGGGACAACTTCACGCTCAGCTATGAGCTCACACTGCAGGTGGTTAGAGATGTGCAGCATCCGGCTGCTAGAACCAAACATCAGAGTAAAGTTAAACTGCTCATTGTGTGAGTGCACAGCAGGACTTCCTGGTCCAAACTTGGGTTTATATAAAATATTTAGCGTTTGTAGCTGCAGAGAGGAGCTGCTGCTTTCAGGGATTTGTTTTTTTCTTGGTAGTAGTGCTTTTGCTCCTTTCCACATCCTCTGCATGCTGCATGTCCGCCTCACCTGGGCCCTCATTTATCAAGCTTGCGTAGGAACAAAAACCAGCGTACGCCAAATATAGTCAACTTTTGGAAAATTATCAAAACCAAACTTACCGGGAAAATGTTCCTACATCCACGGCAACTCTGACCGTACACACAGAATATGGGAAACGGGAAACTGCAACACCAACGGATGTTTGGGAAAAAGGGAGATGATATTAATAAGAATCTCAACCACTAAAATATGTTCTGTCATTGTGAAGCAAAACGTACATGTTATAAAATCCATCCAGCTAAATAAGGCGACAAGCTGCTGTCAGCATGGACCAGTCCGTGTGAAAAGTAGCTTTGGTCCTTCATTCAGCAGAGCGGGACGCAGACTGGAGGCTGGAGGTCCAGAAGTGATGGAACACTAATAAAACACACAAGAGGTGGATTTCCTTTTATTTAATTATTCTTACACAATGTATTATTATTATTATTATTTTTAATTGTTGTCCCATTTTCTGTCAAGACGGTCTTTATTTCCTGCTACTCGTTGTCCACCTGGCTAATAGCTGTGATTGTGTCCCCCTGCACCGCCCACCCAGCAACTATAAAAAAATATTATTTAACACTAGAAAAACTGCTACCAATCTCAGATGTATCTGTATATATTTATTTTATAACTTAAAACAAATCACTGGTATCATTACTGTAATTTAGCAGACGCTTTTCACCTGTCTGGGAATCGAACTTCGGCCTCCCGCATCAGAGATGGATGCCCTACCGACTGAGATATCCAGCCATGTGTTCTGATTCCTCTGGAATATCTTGTGTTCTGACACAGCGTTGACAGGATCAGCCACTCGCTACCACTATTCTGCCTTTCTGACACTAGTCATGCCCACGCCGTGCCCACCAATCAAACATTTTTACGTTTGTCATCGTGATCCATCAGGATCTCTGTCTCACACCCCGAAAAATTACACTTCTTAACTCTTTTCCCTCCCGAGCCATCATGGAAATGATGTGATGAATATGTGTCATAGGCGTCCACCATGTGGGCGTGGGAAGGCGTTCCCTCACCCGCGCCCGCTCTAGAGTTGATTTATGAACGGAAACAGACGTGGGACAAGCGTGCGCAGGCTTTGATAAATCTGAACGTTGACGTGCGCAGCATTTGCTTTTGCTGTCGTTTTGCTACACACAGTTTGATAAATGAGGCCCCTGGAGTTTTTGTTGGTGTTATTCTCCCTGTGGTTGTGTGTCGAACATCAACGTTATGTTAGACAACTTTAAACTTTTTACCTCTGACAAAACTAAAACTAAGCCTTTTATGTTTATTAAATTTAACCTTTAAAACTCCAAGTCACTTTTCGCTATTTTTAGAAGCTCTAACTCCATCTCAGCTGGCTTTTGGCACCTCTGTGCATCCAAAGCATCTTCTTGGCTTTATGTTCAAAACAGAGGTTGCTTAGCAACATAGTTGTGATATTGATCTTTTTTTCTTTTTCTAATTAAAATGTGATAAAGGTGTTATCACTGATCCCTCATTGTGGATTTACCAAGTAAAGTCTCTGAATAAACACTACATTATGCACCTGGATTATAAATCTTAAAATGATATAAATGCTTGGAAAACTTGTGTAAACATCCTAAAGGGTAAACTATCAAAACTTGCCCCACAGGTACACACTACTGTTCCAGATAACTTGTTGACTAGATAACTGCATGCTACCAATGATCTGCTGGAGTTTTAAAGGTTAAAACATGCTGCCCGTCCAGTAAAACCTGCGAGACTTGATGCTGGTGTTGTTTTTCCTGCAACATCTGTACAGCATGTATCATGTAACTTTATTAATAATGTGATAAGATGCTTTTTCACTCATCACCAGTTTCCTTTGCAGTTATGGTGCGTTCAAGGTATTCATATAATACAGTTATGGATTAATCTTAAAAGACTGAAAAATTATTCAGAAGTTTGTAGTTAACGTATGAAAGTTTGCTCCACGAAGCTTCACAGGAAACTGTTTTCGTCCATCTCCAACATGCCGCAGTGTTTCCCTGTAAGAAACGCTGGAAGTGTGTGGAGGTGCCGTGTGTTCATCCTCTCAGAGAAGAACTTGAACAGGAAGGTTTTGGATAAACAGACTGAATGTGTCAAACTAGTTTCTAAACATTCTTCCTTCATTTTCAGTCTATATTGAACAGAAGAACAAAAACCTCCAGTTTGAGTTGTTCCTGTTGATGTTGAACAGCAGGGGCGGGAATCATTCCGGCTCTCAGGATAAAATCCATTTTTCAGTTAAAGCTGGAAGTTGGATCCTGAGTTTTCCTCTTGGATCTGTGTGTTTGTATTTTCACTCTGATGGTGTCAAATGAGATCTGGTTTTGAGTTGGTGGAAATGGTTCCCGTCCCTGCGGTGGTGTCTTCTCCTCAGTCTCTGTGCAGGTTACTCCTCTTCATTGTCCGTTGAAGCATTTTGTTCCCACAGTCAACATGTTGTTTTGTTTGTCTCCTCTCCTGTTTTTCTTTCCTCCTGAATGTTTTTGGCCAAATGTTTCTTTCTGGTTGCTTTTTTTTTTCTTTTTTTTTTTTTTTTTTTTGCTTCTTCCTTTTCTCTTGTTCTCATGTGTTCCTTCCTCCTGCCACCTTTTTCTTCCTCACCCTCCCTTATTGTCACTTTTCTCCCCCCTCCTCTCTCCTCACTGTTACTCCTCCTCTTCCTTTTGTCGTTGTCCTTCCTCTTCCTCATCTTCCTCCCCACCCCTGGTGGTCACGGGTGAACAGCTGGCGCTGCTGCAGTACCGCCTCAGTATGTCCAGCATGCCGTGCCAACCCCACGCCCCACCAGGCTCTGGGACCCTCCACACCTACCAAGTACTTTTACCTTTTCATTCACCCCCGCCCCTCTGGGGCCTCCTGGAGGTAAACCTTCAGTCAGCTGAGTTTCCAGTCAGGGGTCCTTCTCTCAGACCGATGGCCACATTCAGCTGTATTCACCAGCCCGATGTGGCAGCTAAAACTCTGCATGTTAGAGCCTCTTCTGCACGAGAGACTGTAACACTCCTTTTGGGCCACATTGAACCGGGTCAGCACACGTCTCATGATACACACCAACACATCCCGTCACCGCAATGCTTCAAGTAAACGGTTCTAACAGCACAGGTCCGAGTTTTAGTGCAGCTTTTTCCAGAGTGTGATGTTTCTGGAAACTGAGAAACAAAGAAAACCTCCTGTCATTGGGTCAGGAAGTGGTCCTGTAGTTCGGCCCGGGACACAGACCAACTAAATGATGTCACCAGGTCTGCACCGGCCAGAGAACCAGTTTACTTTTCAGCTGAGCCACATCATTGAGTCCAGAACCAGCTGTGTTTCAGCTGTGTTTCTATCAAGGTATAAGACGAGGTTGGCTCCGTCTTATCATCTCCTATCTGTTTAATAAATGTTCCTGACAGCAGTCAGTGTTAGTGAACTTTTGGACTGGTGGTTCTGAATGTTGGTATAGACCGGGTTTGTTCTGTACCAGCTGGACAGCTGCTGATTTCACGTCTGACCGCCACAAACACCGAGTCAGAGTTTAAAATCTGTCTTCTCTGGTTTCACGTTCATGCCGGTGCTCAGTTGTAAATTGTTCTCTCTTGAATTAACTGGACCGGGTTCTTCCCAGGTTCTGGGTCTCTAACCTCTTTTTGACAAGGCCAATCATTTCTGCTTTTTTACACGATGACAAACCCAAAATAAATTAAGTATATCTTCACAACTACAAGGACTGAATGTACAATCATGGTCTTAAAAGAAAACTGAAACGTGAGATTACTACTGAAGTGTCAGAATCAAGATATGTGTTGCTGTGTCAGAGTAAATTCACCTGGAACACAATAATCTAAATGTTATCTCCTTTATAAGAAAACCACATTACTTTCAGTGTTTACCAAAAGATAGCATCCCGATACATCAATGTTCGGTTCTCCTGGAAGAAAGTTGGTGCAACAAAGAACTGGTTTGAGAATAGAACTGAATCTGAACCAGAATTGGAGCTGCTTCGGTCCAAAAGGGGTGTTTTCTTCTCTGTAAACCAGAACATTTGGTTGGTGTATAAAGTCCGAATGACCTCGGTGATAAAAGAAAACAGCCTTTGAACAGGAAACTGTTTTTTGTAATCTTGATTCACGATAAGTGTCCATCAGAAATCTTTGAACATCCAGCTTCTCCTCTGCTGTGGACCGCTTTATCTTCGTACCTGTACAGTTTCCCAGCATCTCCCTCCTGTCTGGCTGGAAATGAGAGAAGTATCCCTGACAGGAAACGTAATCCTGGAATGAAGCTTTGGGAAATGAATCTGAGCAGAACTGTTCTGGTTTGGGTGTGGTTCTCTGCTCTGTGTGTTTTTAAAAGCATGCTTTTGACACTGTTTTGTTGTTTGCTGCACAAACGCTGCTGCTCTTTGAAAAGCGGAAGAAACTACTACTGTCAAAGATAATTTCATTCCAATAAAAGAAACATTTAATCCTGATTTTAGTTTACAAACTGGCTGCAGGCAGGATTGATTGTATTTTTGGCTGTTCTGCAGAAAAAATGCATAATGTTGGTGAGAGCTGATGAGCACAGAGATCCAGCTTTCATTCTTACTTTTCGTTTCTCAGTTCATGACAGAAAACAGTAAAAAGGGAAATTTAGAAGAAAAAACATCTGAGGACCTCTGTGCTCAGGCTGCTTATTGGCTGCTTTTGGACTGGGTTGCGTTGTGATTGGCTGCTTTTTCAAACGGGGAGCAGGTTGAATGCTTTGTGGAGCAGCGTGTGATTGGTCTCCTTTTCAGGAGCCCTTCAGTCCTTCAGAGGAGCACGTGTTGGTGGTGCGTCTCCTGGTCAAACATCTGCACGCCTTCTCCAACAGCCTGAAGCCCGAGCAGCTGTCTTTATCACCCTCCGCCCACTCACCCACCCACACCAGCCCACTGGAGGAGTTTAAGAGGTCTGTTGCTTTACACCTCAGGAGGGAGGGGGTCAGGACTTTCTTGCACACAAAGTAACTGGTTGAGTCCCTTTTAAAACACAGGGACTACTTTGTGTCTATAGTAGGGATGAGTCCTCAACATTGAGGCCGATTTGATACGTATCTTGATACACTGCCAGCGATACGATACAGTGAAGCCGGTACGATGCAGTACGATTCACCCCTTGACGATGCGATGCACATCATTAATGATTTCACAACTATTTGACTACAATGCAGTTTGGTTCACTATGATTCGTGATGCGATTCAAAACTATTCAACACAATACTAAGAATTTACAAGACAACATCTGCTTTCTAAATAACATCACAGTTATTTGTCACTTTCCCCTTGAAGGGTGTATTTGATACTTGCTTGTTTTCTATAAATCAAACCAATAAATTCAACTTAAAAGAAGCTACAGGCAGAGGAATAGTTTATTGCTTTTTATTGCTTTTGATGAAAGATTGTGAGCATTACTTCTTAAGCTAGAAGCTCAAATGTCAAAATGATCTCCAGCTCCCCATGGTAAAGCATCCTTTAAAAAAATTCCTAGATCCAGGCAGTGATCCAGATCACTCCCAAAATCTAATCAAAGTCTAATTTTCATCATTCCATGTCTGACATTTCCTGAAAAGTTCATCAAAATCCGTCTGTAACTTTTGGAGTCGTGTTGCTGACAGAAAAGCCAACACTACCGAATACTTGACCTCTGCCCCGTCATTCAACTGTTGTCTCGCGTCCCTCCATGTTTGCTGTTTACTAACTGCGGTTGTGCTTTAATTACAAAATGCCCAAAGATAGTGATGATGCGTTCAAGGCACATTTAAAAATATGGGTGCAGAGGAGATAAACTATGTAGTAATCGATGTAACCATGGGTTTTACAGATCGGGACACGCTTAGAAAGATACACTGCACATTTAGCCAGCAGCTGTATCCAATGCACCCTGAAGCTAGCGGTGCAGTCGCATCGCAAACATTTGTCTCGGATCAGCGATCAGTGAATTTCTCCATCTCTTGTCTATAGGTAATTATAAAACTGAGCTAACTAAAGTCACCGACGGCGTTCCCCATGGCTCCATCTTGGGGCCACTGCTGTTCAACATCTACACGCTCCCACTCAAGTGATGAAAAATAACTAAATATGTTACCATAATTAATACTTATAACACAAATTTACATAAAAATCTCACCAGGAGACTATAGTTTGATCCCAACACGGATCAAATTAAAGATTGGATGTGCCAGAACTTCCTTCAGTTAACTGAAGACAAAACTGAAAAACAGGTTTTGGAGCCAAACAAGAAAGATTAAGAATCAGCACTCGGCTTCAAACAATGATGTTTAAAAGCCACCAACAACAAACCCAGACGTGAATTTCAGCATCACTTTACGACAGGTATGAAGTCAGCCTGTTGAGAACATCTGGAGAAACTAAAACATCCATCAGACAGCTGCAGTTAGTCCAGAACGCTGCTGCTCAAGTCCTCACAAGACCAAGAAAGTGATTTTATTACTCATATAAAAGGTCCCATAACTCCAGTCCTCAGGTCTACACTGGCTTCCTGTCTGTTGTAAATCAGTTTTAAAACTTTTCTATTTGCTGATGCTTTTTAGGCAAAACAGGTTTATTTATTTATTTATTTAGAACAATTCAGTGTTTTCCATAAAACACAAAAGTATTCCAGTAAAAGCAACACTAAAAAGTACATTATTGGAAGAATTGAAACAAACCAAAAAGAATAAAATAAAACAGAATACATGCAGTAGGTAATAAATGTGTGATACAGACTACCACGCTTACCCATCGGTTTTAACGGGAAAGCGTGTCCAAACGTTTGACTGGTAGTCTGTTTCATCATCACTGCTAATGTTCATATGTGAGAAAATAGATTCAGAAAGGAAAAAATGTAACACCTCTATTTTTTTTATAAAAAGCTGTGGCTGTGATTTAACTAAAGTTTGGATCAGACTTTTTCTGGTCGTTTGTTCCAGATATTAGAAGCAGGAAGGATGTTAAACAGGATTTGAGTTTTTATCAAAACAACTTTTATTTTAACAACTTTTATTATTTTGTCTGCCTTATTCTGTTTTAGATGACTGTTTTTCATTATTATTATTTTTGATTATTTTCAAGTTTGTTTTAATTCGACATTTTAATTCATGTAAAGCATTTGGCATGAAATGTGCTCTACGAATAAACCTTGATGAAACTGGGTTTGTGAGCTGAGACGTGTCGTGTCCGTCTGTCCTGCAGGGTGGTGGTGCAGGGCTTCGTGCAGCAGAAGCTTTACTTGTTCCTGCAGCACTGCTTCGGTCACTGGCCTCTGGACGCCTCCTTCAGAGCCGTAAGTCAACCAGCTGATGCCCTTTGTTTCCACCATCTCTCTGCCTCAGCTGCATCCTCTCTGCGTTCAGGTGTTGGAGACGTGGTTGAGCTACATTCAGCCGTGGAGATACATGGTGGAGAAGAGCAACCCTCAACCCGACCAAAACCGAACCGTTCCTGGTAAATGGTGAGTGCCACAGCTTTGTGTTTCACTTCTAAATCCCGGCATCACACACATTCTGTCAATTCCTCCTGCAGGGAGTCGTTCGTTCAGGAGAACCTGCTCATGTACACAAAGCTCTTCCAGGGCTTTCTGAACAGAGCCGTGAGGACGGACCTGGTCAACGCCAAAAACGCGCTCATGGTGTTCAGGGTGGCCAAAGTTTTCTCCCAGCCCAACCTGGCAGAAATGATCCAGAAAGGTGGGGACGGCTGGATGTTTTTCTGGCTGCTGGTGTCTGTCGTCTGTCTGAGTTCTGGACACAATCTGGTTCTGCTTCTGCAGGAGAGCAGCTGTTTCTGGAGCCGGAGCACGTCCTCCACCACCGGCAGCCCCGAGGCTACCTGACGCCGAGCCAAGGAGGCAGCTACCTGTCGTCGCGGCAACGGGTGGTGACGGACATGGTGTTCAAAGTGAAGAGCCACGTGTATTCCCTGGAAGGACAGGACTGTCAGTACAAGCAGATGTTCGGCACCGAGCTCAGAGGAGCCGTGAGTTTGTAGCTCGTCGTCACTCGCAGGGTTCTGGTCGGTCCGAGTCCGGTTCTTTCTGACGAGTCTAAAAATGTCTTGCGTGCAGGTCATGAAGTTCATCCAGGTCATCGCACAAGCCCGACAGACGGCCAAAAGGATATCTGATCACACCAACGAGGTGGCGACCAACAACTCCTTCCTGTCCTGGTTCGGGTTTAGTTCTTCTGACTCCAACAACACTTTTACCGGAACCGAGCCAGAGGACAGTGGCGAGTTTCTGAAGAAGACCCACGAGTTCCTGGACCGAGCTCTGGAGAACCTGTGTCAGATCTTTAAGGTCAGATGTCATTCTTTTAGTTTTTATTCCCTCGCAGACGGCAAAACTTCAGAACAATCAGAACATTTTCTCTTAACACTGGCTCAGTTTTCAGACCGATTTCAGTTCAGTCACGACCAGCAGAAGAAGAGAGAAAATTCATTCATGTCGAATGTGTGTGTGTGTGTGTTGGTTTTTATGGAGCTGTAGGAAACAACCCGAGCAAGCTCAGCAGTCATGACGTACGTAGACCTGGAAAATTGTTAAACTAGGAGTAGGGATGACACGGTTTACATTATAAATCTTCCTACGCCGTCATAACATAATAATATAAAGACAGAGCAGCCTACCCCCTCTGCTCTGTAACCACTGAACAAACCCTACATTAACTCTGGATTTGTAAACGGCTACAGGACCTCTACCTGGACCTGGGAGGCTTCTTTCTGAAAACTACTTTATAACATGTTTTACACATTTCTTTTCAACCTGAGTAGAGAATTTAGAAACACGGAAAAACTTCTGTCTAGCTTTGACTTTTCTGTCCTTGAGCAGAACAGCTGCTGTTTGAGACGTAAATAATACTGGAACAATGAAGATAAATGAACAAGACCAGATATCTGGTACTTTCTTCTACAGGTCAGTCACTGTACACTGACAGGAAAAAACATTTAAACAAGTAAATTGTCCATAAAACAAGTTTGAGACTTTTTCAGATGTTTGCAGCCTTTAATGTATAAATGATGCTGGACTCCAGTCCGAATGACACGATAACACTTAATGTCAAAGTTACGTTAAGTAAACCATCAAGGTCGTTCACACCGATAAAGCTGCTGGTTATCCTGCAGCAGTCAAACATTTTCCCTCCGTTCTCTTTAACTTCTTTATGCCAAGCTTTACAGGCTGACCCTCCAACGATGACACCTCGGTAATTTTTTTTATAAATCCAACAAGGAAGATGTAAGGTGTAAGTTTGGAGGGAATAACTCTTCCTCCATCATGCTTCCCACATAAACACGCCTCTTCTGCAGCTGCTCTGCTGATGCAGTTCAGATTAGTGATGCGAAGTTCGACTCTTCTCACTAACCCGGGTCTAGTACTCTCGAACAGTAAAGTGAACGAATCTTGAACGAATCATGTCGTTCATTTTTACAGCAGGTGGCGTTGTAAAAAA
>JBAFTA010000004.1:8733385-8745228 GCA_036919975.1 Melanotaenia parkinsoni
CTTCTGTACAGTCCTCTGAGACAACTTGTTGTGATATAGGGCTATACAAATAAATTTGATTTGATTTGATTTGACTTCTAACCTCACAAAACCAACTCCATCTCAGCTGGCTTTTGGTACCACCATGTATCAAAAGTATCTTCTTTACTTTTTTCCAACCATAGAGGACCATTATTTTTCTTTTCTTCAGACATACATAACTTGGTCACTTGTTGATCTGTGGTGGCTCCTCATTAGACATTACTGTTAATTTAAACTTTGATTGGTTAAAAGTTTGACAGGATGTGGCTTCATCATCATTTCCAGGTCAAAATAGAGGTCTCTTATCAACATAGTAGTGATAGCTATCTTTTTTAATTGTGAAAGTGTGATATATAATGGTGTTATCATGCATCACTCATTGTGGATTTACTATAGTGTCTCAGGAATAAACAATACATTTTGCAGCTGAAATGGAAACCTCCTGGATGGGATGGAAAACCTCAGTAAATCATCTAAAAGATAAGCTATCCATCACTATTTACCCCTAAGAGTTACACACTATTGTTCCTGACAATTGCTGACTATATAAGCGATAGCACTCAGCGATGTAGCAGAGTTTTAAGGGTTAAATGATCATTTCAGTGACTTAGAAAAACATTTAGAGTTCAAGCTTTTTCTTCAAATGAGTTTTTGTGATCTTTTTTTTCCTGAAACATCACAGGTTTCACACAAACGCAGCACAACTTGTCTCCTTGACTCCTTTTGTTGGATGTACTGTACCCTTGTACCCTGAGCACAGATCCAGTGAAAATGGTGATGTATTCTCATTACTGCTAAACAGAGCCAATGAATGCCTGCAAACACTTCAGATGTGTCACAGAACCGTTGCTACTGACTGCTTGTTTAAAAATCACAGATGACAAAAATGTTTAGTTAACTGAAGAGCTTAACTGATTATATTTGCTTTAAAGTGCATTAGAACCACTTCCTCATACAGTAAATACATTTTTTTTTTATGGAGCTACAACTTTCTTAGCTGAGGGGTTAAACAACTAACAGAGAAAGTGAGAAAAACTGAAACAAACAATTGCTGTGTACCAGTGTGGATTTAAAAAAAAAAAAAAAAAAAAGGACCATAAAAAACCCAGTTGTGTCAAATTGGAAATATTCTTTGAAAATAATCTGTCAACAGTTTACAATTGTTGGCAAATTATTTCAGTATTGAATCATGGTCATCACTCCACAATTTTGACATGATGGTTACCATGGCAACTGTGGATATGACCGGCTGTCAGAGACTTGAAGGTTGAGAGTTGCACCCTTCGACAGGTAAAGCAAGGCGAGAGAACATCCCCCATTTTATAGTAGAGAGAGAGAAAGAGAGAGAGATGGCCAGGACACTCCCCCCTCCTGCTGCTGGGTGGGGGGTGGGGTGAGGAGGTGGTGAGAAACAGGGAGGATGTGGGTACAGAGAGGGACAGATGGATGAATGGAGGGGTTACCTTTGTTGCGATTTTCAGGGGGTCCTTGTTTTTTACCTGTTTGGACAGAGAGAGAGGGTGGAATGCTGATAAAATGGCTCAAAGGAAAAAGAAGATCAAATCAAACTGAGGGAGAACACAAAGTTCAAACTGACAGAAACCCACAGGTGTGTGTGTGTCGTGTGTGTGCTGTGGGCAGGAATGGACGGATCAGAGGAGAGAGACACAAAACTTCCCACTGTGGAGAACCAGCAGTTTGTGTTACAAACAAGATGAAAATCATAATAAATTATTAGATTTTGTAGAATCAATTTATATTCTGTGTGTGTGTGTGTGTGGTTGGGGGATGTGTGTGTATGTTGCCCTGTTACTGTCTGAGTGCAGGACTTTATAACTGAGAAAAAAACTGGACTTGGAAGGACTGTTGAGTTGGCCAACTCGGGTTTAGACTTCATATCAAAATACGCTGGCGATGTTCTTGACCTTAATTTAATTTTAACTCATCTAAATTTAGATTCATGACAAAACTTGTTCAAAATAGGAGGTTGACTCAGAAGTCTGAATCATTCTGTCAGCAAACCTTTACTGTGTGGTTTTAAGTCGTTCCTGTTATTTTGACATTCTTTCAGGGAATAAGGAAATCAAACAGTTATTACTGACATATCCAGATGTGATTATATGTGACGGGACTGGGTTGTTGTGAATGGGATGGTCAGTAAGTTTGAGTTTTTACAACAGCTGGAGACTGAGCATCATTTTGCACTAATTCTCTAACATGCCCAACAGCAGATTCTGCTGTTGGGCATGTTCAGCTGTCGCAGACCAATCAGAACAGTCTGACAGATGCTGGTCAGCTAGGTTTGTTCCTCAAACATCAACTTCCCATTGTTCTTAAAAACTAAACTACACACACACTCCTTGGTTGTTCACTGTGTGGATTGTGATAAAGACAGCGTTCCTGTTGTGTATGTGTGTGTGTGTGTGCACATGTTCCTAAAGTGGGAGTTGTTAAATTTGGAAAGTTAGGAGATTCTTGACAGAACTGTGGACATTTAATGCTCTTCTGTGAAGTTTAAGTCTAAATTTGTTTTGCAGTTCTCCTCAATAGGACTTTTCTAGTTTTACTTAAGTGCGTTTTTTGGATTCATTGATTGGAGGCCAAACTTTAAACCTGAGCGTCTCTCTCCGCTGAGCTGGTACATTCAGCCGGTTCACAATGAATGCCTGACAAACTCAAACTTTAGCCAATAAAACAAATGATCAGACAAAACAAAGTAAACAACATGAGTAAAAGGGAGTTAGCATGATCACAAGCAAATCAAAAGCAATAGAGACCGACTGCAGAAGCCTGTTGGTTTATTATCAGTCTGCTCTCACATAGTTTGAGGATCATGTCAACTTTAGCTTTTCAGGGGTTTCTCGTCAAAAACGACAAGTGTGTTTTGCATATTTATTGAGCGTCATATCAATATAGTCAGTAGCTCAGTACAGTGAACAAACTACAACAAATAAATGAGACCACAATGAAGAAAATCCAAGAGATGCTCTGACTGGTGGATTATTTTATTCTTTAGGTCTGTGTGGGAGCGAAGCAGTGAATCGTCAACTAAAATGTTTTCATGTCTGTCACGTTTCATGGTCATAGTGGCAGATTAACTTGAGATGAAGTACAGCTTCACTTTTTTCCCCCAAACTTTAACCATTTTCTAAAGAGCTGACATCAACATGAGCCCTGAGCTACTTCTCTGCAACTGAATTATGAACTTATGGATCCTGTGACGCTTAAAAGACTAAACATAAAGCTAAGAGCTAGATATTTAGTGTTATTATTGCTCAGAGAATTGGATCAAATACGTTTCTCTCATATTCAGTTTTGACTATATTTACTGATAAGCATATTCTATAAATAACTCCTTCTTGATATCAAATTTCCCTGAAAACTTTCTGGAATTTTTGTTTCCCAAGTAGAAAATTAATATGACTTATTGAAAGAAAGAAACTTGTTAAACAGACACAATCACAGGTGACTGGTAAACTCATCTTTGGTCTCATTTATTCACTGACTGTGTTTTTGTGTTCAGAATTAAGTTAAAAATGTCAAGAGGCTACAGTTATGTCCTTCAAACAGCTCTGCTATTATCAGTCCAGACTGGAGACGCTCTACCTTCTGAAAGAGTCAGCCAGTACGATTACAAAAACCTCAAACAAACACAAGCTCATAAATCTTACAAATATTTCCCATCTGCATTCTTCAAATGGTGGAGCAAAAATATTCAGAAACTGTCACAGTGATCAACATTTCAAACCTCAGACTTGCAGCCCTCATATGACCCTCAACATGACTTGTGTTTGTGCGACATGTGTGACAGCTTTTCTTTTGTGCCTTACTTTTCTTGACCTTCTTCTCTTCATCATGCTCGCTGGCGCCGAGCAGGGTGAAGATGATGCCAGTCTGAGAGTTGAGACCGACAGCTGACACCACCATCCTGCCAGATCCTTCCATGACATGGGTCCCTAAGGAAATATTTTAAAAGTTAGAAACTTGTTGTTTTTTTTTTTATCCTAAATGTCACTACTGTCGTCGCTCTTGGTTTTATATCACTGACAAATCACTTGTCATTTTATTTTATTCCTTGTTTGTGTTTATATTCTTCACCGTTCTTCACCAATATTAACATTATATCTTTAGTGATTAAATATTTTATACACACACACATATAAATATATATATAAATAAATGTTAAAAAACAAACAAAAAAGAAAAAAGTTTTGAACCTGTAACATTGGAGTTTTGAGGCAGAACATAGCCTGAACATTCAGGCACTTACCAGCCAGCAACATTGGGTCCTTCTCCAGAGACTTCCGAACCTGGTCAGACTCTCCGGTCAGAGAGCTCTCATCAATCTTCAGGTCGTTGCCTTGGATCAGAATCCCATCAGCAGGCAGCAGGTCTCCTGCAGACAGAGGACAGAGGTCAGAGGGTCTCCTACTCGACCCGAGCTTCATTTATCTCTCAGAACAGAAACACACAGATTTCACCAACGACTCCAAGTCTGATTACAGTTAATAGCCAAAACAATGACAAGCCGACTGCCCTATTTGGTAAAGATGGTCAAAATAATCATCTGATATTTGAACAAAATTCAGAGCAGTTACTGCGCTAAAATAGATGCAGCTTCCTCAGAATTACTGTGAAGATTTCCCACCAGGTCCAATTAAGACCCATCGTACTGTTGTGGATATGCATGGTTTGTGTGTGTGTGTGGAGGGGGGGGACACAGTTTTAATAAAGACAACTCTAAATCCAACATTCCCTCCTTATCTCAAAATTGAAAAGATTTCCCTCATGCTGAATGAACTGAAAAGATCAGTCATTAACAGCATGATGGAGAACCCAAACTGTGACCAAACAGTTGGACATGAATGATGTAAACCTGGTAAAAAGCTGCTTTATTGTTCTCTGCTGGACAGAAAAATGAACAGAAAGGGGAAAAACAGGAGCTCTTCCAGCTTTTTTATAGCCCATCTTTAGAAATGTGCTACCTGTCTTTGGTGTCTGTGCTCCGTACCGTATTTGATCTGGGCGATGTCTCCGACCACGATCTCTGCTACAGGGATCTGGATCACCTGACCTTTGCGGATCACCGTGAACTTTTGTTCCTGTTCAATGCGGCTCTGAAGCCCACGGAACTGCTTTTCTTTGGACCAATCATTGAAGGCTGTGACCAGGACCACAATGATGACAGAGAACAGAATAGCTGCTCCCTCGATCCAGCCAGCCTCCCCCTCACCCTCATCCTCTGCGCCTCCTGCAACGTTACCACAATCTGGGGGGGGGGACGACAACAATACTTATATATATATATGAACATAATAGATATCTTGCAAATAATAAAAAGACAAAACTAATTTTGATTAAAAATGTCTTTAAACCTGGAACAGACCTTCATTGCTGTCCCCTGGTGGGTGGTAGAAGGCCAGGCCAAGCGAGATGACTGCAGCGATTTCCAGGATAATGAGTGTGATATCTTGTAGAGCTTCCCACACCAGCTGCAGGAACGTCTTGGGCTTCTTTGGGGGGATGAAGTTCATTCCAAATGCTGTATGACGTTTCTCTAAATCAACAGGGTTACCAGAGAGACCTGCAGAAACAAACAAGACATTAACGTCACCATCATAGCAAGAAACTGTCAGCGTCAGGCTGTCCCAGCAGTACAAAGTAACCTGAAAAACTGCAACAGGGAATTTTGGATCATTTAATTTTTATGATAGTTGAAAAGATCGTAATTGAGATTAAAATCGCCCAACCCTACCGCCAATACAACTGATCACCTCATTGTCTAATATCTGTTTGTGAAAGATGACATTTTGTTTGTTGATAGAAAAATAAAACCTAAAGTACCTCCTGCTAATTTCAGCCTTTATGGACAGTTTAAGTCGCTACACACAGGACAGAAGATGTTGTGATGTTTAAATATGCCAACAACACAGATCTGTCTCAGCTGCTATTCCTTCTGTCTATGGGAAAATCTAGCACTCCACTCTCAGAGAGATTGTACACATTCCAGGTCATCCAGTGGTGTAGAATTGGGACATGGCCCAAACCAGGACTTCAGACTAGTGTTTTGCATCACTGCAACCTAACTTTTTAATTGGTGCACCCCAATTTTCTCAGCAGCTCATGTTAATACATTTAATATTATAATAATAATAAGAAGAAGAAGAATAACATAATGATTGTCTTATATCACATTCTATACATATATGACAACTAAAATACATATATTATTTTAACAATTGTGAACCATTTACTGGATAATATTGAGAAACAAATTTGCCAACAGTCGTCTTCAACTTATTACATTATAGAAACCATTAAAATAATCCTGTATTTAACCAAAAAACCACCCTGATTTCCATTATACAGTGATCCCTCGCTGTAATGTGGGCCACCTCTCGTGGCCTCGCTGTATCGTGGATTTTTTGCAATTTTGCATGCTTTTTTTTTTTTTTTTTTTTTTACAGTGCATTGTGTTCCACGTCCTGCAGTTTCATTCTGTAATATTGGACTTTGAGGGTGTTTAAATAAGAGAGAAAAGTGTGAAAATGTTAATGCCTATCTGAGAAAAGTGTATAAAGTGTGTAGTGAGGGATTTTACAACGTTTAAACCTTATAATTGTGAAAAATAAAACTGACTACTTCATGGATTTCGCCTATTGCGGGTTATTTATAGAACGTAACTCCCACGATTAACGAGGGATCTATCTATGAGTGTAGAATGAATGAATGACACACACAAAATGCTTGCTTTCTGGAACCTTCTGTGGGCCTCTGCAAATGTCAGAATCAGTGATGCCCTAGCACAGGACTGTCCAAAATCGGTCCTCAAGTGCTGCTGTCCTGCTTCAACACACCTGACTCAAATGAAGTTTTGTTTTGCACAATTACTCATTAATTTGAGTCAGGTGGTTTTGGAGCAGGGACCAGCACTGGACACCCCTGCCCTAGCATCTGTCCATCATGGAGCAAATGCCATCAAACATACCTGCACTTTTTTAAACCCACGACCAGTTTAGAACTAAAAAACAGAAAAAAATTAAATTGAATGTTTGTTTCATCTTAATCATTTTCAGGGGCCTAAGAAGCTGAACTGACCAAAGTTCAGTAAAAATATTTAAAAAAAAAAACAAACAAAAAAAACAAAAAACAAAAACAAATAAAATTGAACAAGTTTGCTGGGCACCTTGTGTGGACTCTAATGCCAGGTTTGGGGTCTGAGAACACTAGTCTGTTCCTGTAGTAGTGATAAATCCATCACAACCAGAACTGACCCAAACTGCTCTCCTGCTGAAAACTCAATCTGCTGCTCCACCAGAGCCAGTAATCAACACTGCAGTACCTGATCAAACCCACCAGATCTGGACCAGCTTGCTAGCAGGAAGCTAATACAGTTGATGTAAACAACAATTTGGATTTTCAAAGAAAATAAATAAAAAAAAAATCTAAACATAATGAAAAACAATCACCGCAGAACATTACAGAGGAAATGTTGGTAAGGTCTTCTGACACTTGAACTGGTAATAGAATTTAAAATACAGTTTTCTATAACAATTTGCGGCTTCTAAGCGCACACACATCTCAACACGTCCTCTTTAATGTGAATTTTGGAGTAAAATCTGCTTGTAAAAGTTTGTGTGGTGAGAAACATTGTCTCTGTGGATGTGAAATCAGGACAAGTGCAGTGGAATGTGACGTGAACATCAGATTAACCCCTCATTTCCACCGGGTGCGTGTGTGCCATGTTATGGCTGTGCCGCGGCGCATGCTAATCGCTGCCATTTTAGTCAATGGTTTGAATCCCACTGGGTGCACCGCAGCACGTGTCAGAAGTATTAGTGCTCCCAGCACAACGTGGTAGCTAGACTCTTCCTCTGTAGTTCCCCGGTGGTGGAATGATCTACCAAACTCGGTCCGATTCACAAGAGTCCTTATCCACTTTTAAGAGCAAGCTAAAGACTCCCCTGTTAAGGAGCATTTCCACACTTAGCTTAACTCTTCTACTCATTAGAATGAGTTAGAAAGATTTGTCCAGCTCTCTGGCTCAACTAAGTACTGAATAAGCTGTGTGCATTTACGCCCAAGATGTTATTGTTGATGAAATCTTGATCTTGTATTTAAACAAAGGACTGAAAAAATAAATAAATAAATAAAAATATGCACTGCCTCTAGCACTACATGACAGCACCTGGGTCCAACTGGACTCACAGCACTCTGACTACAACTAAATTATGATGTCCCATCTTGTTTGAATTCTTGCTTGTGTTGTTCTAACTCTCAAATGTACGTTGCTTTGGGTAAAAGCATCTGCTAAATGACTGTAGAATAGAATAGAATAGAATAGAATAGAATAGAATAGAATAGAATAGAATCATCCCAGGAGTGCCTTGTCGTGGCACTCTGCTAAATTTACGCGTGAAGTCTACTTTTGACAGAGCAGAATGCGTCCATCTCCACAGTTTAGAAAGGGGCAGACAGGATGTCAGACATGGGAGCAGTGTCAAAGCTTTGGGTATTTTTTAAAATAAAAGCCCCTGTGCAGATTTGTGCTGCTGAACCATGAAAACCGGTCTGGGGGTCTCAGTGTTTTGGTTTTTGTTTTCTTGTTTTTTCTTTTCATCATGGACGACGTTTACCCTGGAAGTGGAAAATCACACGATTCTCCAATTCTCCTGTAATTTCGTGATCTTGCAGATCCTGCTTGGCGGACTGCAGTCACGGGTGCTCCACACCTGACATGCTCCTGGTGTGGATTGATGCGCCATGCAGGTCAGAACAAAACAGTGGTGGAAATGAGGGGTAAGTCTGCATGTACATCAACTTAGACAGATTTCCGTCTTCATACGTTTTCATTACTCCTTCTTGTGTTCTCACTCTGATCATTATGTTCTGATCATTTAGAGAATTAAGACTCAAAGCTAAAGCGATCAGAGATAAGAAGAAGCCAAACAAACAGATGGAAGAGGACATGAGGTGTGGCAGGTGAGAGGACATTTGGTTGATATGAAATTAAATAAAATGAGTTGGTATGAGGATACCTAAAAAGAGATGAGAATGGGTCAGGGATGATTAATGAGAGGTGAATAAAGGAGAAAGACAGAGAAAAAAGGTGGAGGTCGTAAAGAAAAATGAAAGCAGCTTATATGAGAAGAGGTGATAGGAGGGATCGGGATGGTGCTGAGCAGAAAATAAAAAACAGTGAAACTACGTGTGCTGTGATGAGAGAACGAGGAAACAACCTTGTGTGACAATTATGAGGTAAAGCTCAAAGTGCTAATGTGAGATGAGCAGAAAGATTCATTTTTAGCTTTGAATTAACCACAGAAGTTTCACAGTGAGTCACTACTCCACCACATTGGAGTGTGTTTTAATGGGACCCTCCACAAGCACACCAGTATCAGACCAAGTCTGTGGTCCAGAGCTGGAAAGGAAACATGATGAGGTTTTAAAAATACACCGGCTGTCAAAGTCATCATTATCAATGTTTCCTCACACGGTGGTTCAGATCAAAGTCTGGTTTGATCATTTTAATGCCGGGGACTGATACTGAAGCTGCTGTCATGCTAAAATAAAGGAAAAAAGAATCACAGAAAACCTTAACTGGCTCAGCAACACAAATCTGTTATTGTCTTTTCACTTTTATTTTTTCCCTTGGTTACTGTTATGATTGTGATGGCAGGTTTCATCTAGTGTCTGGCAGCAGCTTGCTGGTAGAGATGATCCCGAAGGAGATGCAGATTACGGTTCTAGCATATGTATGGTGTTCCAACAAGAGAAAAGGATCACTGCACAATGTTGCCGTCACAGATGTTTATTAATTCTTCCCTCCATCAGAAATGGACCTCACTGGACCAAAACGGAGTCTAATCCAGTCCACGATTCTTGAGCCAACATGCCGTTTCATGTGTTCCCACACACACTTTTCACTTTCATTCATTCTCCTTGTACAATAAAGACTAAAGTCTGTGTATCTGATGTGTGTGTTGTCAGATCTGCTTTCTTCATCACCTATGCACTTTATTTACCAGCTGTCTTTGCTGCCATCTTTTTATTACTTCAGTTCTTGTGCTTAAACAAACCTCTGAACAAATCTTCCACAACTGACATCTGTACACTTAAAATAATGACATTTCAGACACGCGTTGTATAACACATTGATTGATGACAGCAAACTCTATTTTATTTGTTTATGTCTTTAAGCCATTTTATATACCCATTATACTTTGGGATATAAACTGGGAGATTGAGTGAAAGTATGTTCTCTAATAAAACTACTTGAGTCCTTTAAATATTACTTTAACATTATCAGTCCCACCCTGCAATGGACTGGTGACCTGTCCAGGGTGCACCCTACCTCTCACCTGTTAATGTTGGGATATGCTCCAGCTTACCCGCAACCAGTAATGGACTAAGCAGTACAGAGAATAAATAAATGAATGATCAGTCCCACTACTAGTCTAATAAGTTATAGATGTTTTCTCAACTTTCTAAGTTTCTAGTTCTCTCGTTCACTTCTTCCCACTATGGCTTGATGTGACACCTCATCTGAAATCTGTCGATCTCTGTGATGGAGTCAGACATCTGAATGCAGGTTTTTTTATCTGACTTATTTTAACATTGAAACAAATAAAGATAAAAGTCTGGTTCACAGTATAACTGATGTATCCAACTAAATAGTGACAGGATATGAAGGAAAAAGATGCTATAATAAAAGTAAAATAAGATTTAAGAAGTTTATGACCAACAGAAGTGTCAGTGTCAACATCATCTAGTTTAAATAAGCTCTGTTGCGGTTTTCAGCCATGTTTCTGATAACTGAAGAGGAGGATGGTTATTGTTTCTAAAAGAATGTCAGATTTAACAGAAAAGCCTTATTTACTGAAGGAGAGCATACAAGGTGGAGGATGAGCTCAGGCCTGCAGACTGGTGTCTACAGGAAATAAACCTGCCTTTAATAACCTCTTTTCTAAAACGCTATGGACGTTGAACTTCATACATCCACAGATTTTTACTTTTTCAAATGAACCCTGACCATTATAAAATGATAAATTACATATTTTATTGGTTTGTCTATTTATTAGTGCTGGGCAACAAATAAAATTTTTAATCGCGATTAATCGCATGACATGCTGCGACTAATCCATTGTTATGCACAAAATGTCTCTTTCCTTTAAAAGAGGGCCTACAGCTACAGAAAATGCAATAAATTTTGGTTTACAAACACTACATCAGGGGTCTCTAACCTGCGACTCTGGAGCTGGAAGTGGCTCTCTGGACCTTCCACAATGCCTCTAAATACGTGGCTAAAATATTTTTTTCAATCTATCTTTCTTGTCATTACGTTGGAAACCAGGGACTTTTTTTTTCTTTTACATCATTTTCCACAAATATCTACATTCCTTAGAAGAAAGTCTGTTTATCCTCTTTTTATAAAGGTTTTATATTTTTCTTTATTTTAAAACCTAAAAATGGTAATAAAAATGTGGTTCTTCAAAAATAAACATCCTAAAAATATATATATAACATTGCCTTTTTGAAAAGTCTCTTAACATTTGTGTCTCTAAAGGAGTTTTATTTAGTTGGCTGAGGGGAAAATGGCTCTTTGGACTGGAAAGGCTGCAGACCCCTGCACTAAACACATAAACAGATTTACCAGCAGTTTCTCTTTAACAACAACAACGGTTAAAATATTTCTTCATATACATTTATAAAATCAAATATTTATGAGAAAGAAGGATGAAATCCTCAGGATTTACTAACTAAAAGGTAAAAAGTCAGCAGGATGAATTTAAAGCTGTGAAGCTGCTTCCTTCTAAACACAG
>JBAFTA010000004.1:8746690-8757710 GCA_036919975.1 Melanotaenia parkinsoni
GTTTTGTTGGGGTGAGCGTTAAGGGAACCAAAAGGGAGAGAAGCAGAGTTTTTTTTGAAAAAGGGCGAAAGTGGGCGCAACCTTAAAAAAAAAAAAAAAAAAAAAAAAAAAAAAAATCAATAATCGGTCGAGCCCTAGTTAGTCGTATTAAATCTGTCCGTCATGTTAATACAACTGATCGGATCACTTTATCTAGAGTCCATGTAAACATGTCAGCTAGAATCTTCAATCAGATTGATTTCAATTGGTCAGATTAAATACTTCTCCATTAAAACGTAGCTAGTGTTTCTTCCTCTGATGGCTCAGAGAAGCTTTATACTTAAACTGGAGGAGACATGGATGTCCTGAGGCCGTGTGTGTGTGTGTGTGTGTGTGTGGGTGTGCGTGTGTATGCATGTGTGTTTCCCTGAGTGAATAGGACATGGATCATGCAGCTGGAACCGGATCTCAGACTAGTTGCTGACTTCATGCACCGCAGAACTTAAATAGATCTGATACACCAGCAGGAAGAAAAAATGCTGAACCCATATACAGTGCATATGTGTGTGTGTGTGTGTTGATGTGTGTACTGATAAGGTGTTAGGTCAATGCATGTCTTCCTGACTGTTCCTAAACGAGTACATTTCAGGAATTTGAATGAAAATGTTGCAGTTTTGTCTTTTTCAGTGTCAGTTTTGTTTCTGGTGTTGGTCTTGTAACCATCTACACCAATCTGTGACATCACAAACTCCAAAGATGCTCTTCCTAAAGGTTTATCAAAACACCATATTGTCTTTATGCCAACAAACAGGGACACTTGCCATCATCCCAAAACAACGAATCACATCACATCAGAAAGACGTTTTGACAATCAATTAACAGCTGATGTCATTCATCAATCAACATCAGGCTCCAGTTTCAGCTTCTCTGCTGGCAGAATTTTCTGTTTTTTTCTGCATTTCTTGAAAACTAAATTAAATCTTTGTTGCCGTTGCCAACCCCCTCCCCCCAAACATGTGAGTATCATCCACATCAATTAGGTTTCAAATTTAACATGTCATTAGTAGATGGTAACAGTCAGGATTTATTGGTTTTTATCTGCCAGCTTCAGGTCTGTTTGAAGCGTCCAACTCCTGTATGTGATGAGATAAAAGCACCGCTGTCCCATCTTTCTCTTGCCAGAGTAGTGACAACATCTGTTGCTAATTGCAATATTCCTAAAATAGCCCTTTATTTTAAGCCTGTATGTTTATTTTATGAAGGTGTTTGTAATTCAGAAAATGTCTAAATAATTTCACAAACTTTCTCCCTCTTCTCCAGAGGCGACATGTCTTCTCAGTATGACATGCCTCTGAATTCAAATAAATAAACACACATTAACCGACAGGATGCACAGCTGCAACTCGTGGGTGTTTGATGTTTAACCCGGGAGGCTAACAGCCGTCTCAGTGTCCACTCAGCAGCTGATTTTACAGACATCTGAACATTAGACGTGATCATTAGTTGTTACACACCTCACACATTTAAACAGACTGGAGGCCAGAGCAGAACCAGTGAGAAACACGATTCACCTCAGTTTCAGTTTGATGTCGAGGCCAATACTGACCCTTTACACGAGCTCACGAACCCTGTGTCAAATTTCATGTATGAAATTTTTTGTATCATTCAGTATAATTTTCAATAAAACTGAAGATCGATATTTCTTCTGGGGACTTTTCCTACACATTTAAATAGTCTTTACAAAAAGCTGGAAGGACTCACCTGTATTAAAAAAAAACAACCTAATTTAAACCCATCGCCTCCTCCAGCTCTAATAGTGACAGTGAGGCTCTTCATTAAAGTAAAAGAACTGGTGAAGCCCACAGTGGCTTTAGTTGAAGTATGCTGGCCACTAAGATAATCTCAGTCCGACACTAATCACTTAAAAAGCAGCTGCAAAACAACAGACATTTTCTGAAAGGTGTGTCAGATATTTTTCTAAAGCTGTTTGACTATCACGTGATAATAAACATATCATGTTATGCAGCAGGGAAAAATCCAGTTTAAGCCCATCGTGGTCGCAATTTTTGGACTTTGATGTAACGTCTTCATAAAATATTGAAATTCAGTCCCATCTGATACCACAGGAAAACCCTCTACAACACTGTTTGCTAATCGGCACCGAAGCCCTACACATCCGTAAATAAATGCTGGCAGGATGAGACAGAAAAATGAACCGATGCAAACAGATAAATATAAAGTATAAATTAATCTAATTAAATGCTCTGCCAGCAAATGTAAACCAGCCAAAAAGCTGTGAATCATCCTGGTGTAGCCAGATGGCTCTGAAAGACCTCCCATTCAGGTTCCTTTAGCAGGAGGTAATTTTTCTATTCCAGAAAAATTCACAAAACAAACTCTGAAGGCATAAAAGCCTGGTCATATTTTAGAGAAGGATTCAGCACCACATCCACCTTTGTGTCTAAATATGGTCATGTCTGGGTTCAAAAGGACCAAAACTATCCATTTTAAATGCGAGACATCCAGTGTTTTGCAGCCTGTTTAAAGGTTAAGACTTAAAGTCAAAGTTTTACAGCCTCTGCTTTCAGTTAAAAACCTGTCTCATCCAAGATTAAAATCTTTACTCACAAAATGAATCGGTGGAGTAACTTCAGAAAATTACGACACTTTAGGATTTTCTGTCACAGGTAGACAAACAGGACACTTTATATGGATTGACACTTAACATGCTGAAAGTCTCCATTTGTTTGTTTGCCCTGAATCTTACATTCAGCCCCCCACCCCCACCATCTGCAGTGAAAATATAATAACACTTACTTCATTAAAATGAGTCATTTCTAACATGGAGGATGCGACTACAAATGTCCTCTGATCACTAAATGGAACAGAGCAATGATCTATGGAGCCATTAGGGGAACGGGCTGGAACTAATTTCAATCCTGGAATGGACCGATGGCAACAAAAACACACACACATTTAAACAGAGGGATCAAAGCATGAGAGAGGGAGGGGAAATAAACAGCAGCATGTCGGCCATTTTCTGCTCTCACTCCAAGCTCTGACTGAAACCTAAACGGATCATCTTTTCCACAAAATAAGGAATGCAACCATTCTAACATGTCACCTAATCTAATGGCTCATCCAGTTTATCATTTATCTGCTTCCAAGAATCACAAGAAACACATTATTCATGGTCTGGACAGTTTCACTGAAGTCTCCTGCAGAGTTAGTTTGCCACTGTGTCACAGTTCAGTAATAAAATCCCAACATAGAGTTGAAAGTTAAGTGATGACTGAACAGAGAGCAACAGATTAACCAGTGTCAAGGACTGGAGAAGTCCAGAGAGCAGGAGTTCAGCACCAGCATGAGGTCTGCTCTGCTCTGGGGTCTAGTCAGTCACAGCTAAAGCACTGCGACCACATATAATTCCCAAGGGCTTTGGTTGATGATGTACAACTGTATTGTAAACAGATATTTAATCAACAACCCAAACTGATGAAAAGAACCTGGGGGATGCAAACAACTTACTAATCAAATTAGTTATAGTGCAAAAAGAATTTCACCACTGATATTTTGCTCTATGATGACACACACACCAAAACTGGAAAAATGCAACACATCACAAGCATCTGTTTCTGGTGAAGCATCAGGCTGACAAACAAGGACCATCGTCACAAAACGGGAGGAGCCTCCATCAAACTCATCCTGTACGCTTGAGCTGCTCCTAGGATGTCCTGAAGACAATCGACAAGAAAAAAAAAAACAAACAAAAAAAAAACCAACCAGTTCATATACAGAGGCAACTAGAGCCCTACCGATTGATCATGTGTCATGACAATGACCCGCGCCTTGTTGCGACTGTCATGCTTTTCATTTATGCTTCATTGCTAAAGTTGTGCTAGCCTAGCGTATTCCCTGTGTGTTTATGTTAGCAACAACATCGCTGTGGTCATGCCAACCCAGCATGTAACTGCAGAAATAATGTAAGTGTACAAAATATTTGAGGGCACAGAAAGACAGTTATCACTCCATCCACTGCGTGTTGAGATGATTTAAGGAGGAGCGATGTGAACACAGAGGGGAGGGGGCAAAGGTAAAATGATGACTATTACTGTCTGTCTTTAGCGCCTGTCTTGATGTCATGTCACTCTTAGTTTTACTTTGTCAGAAAGTACTACAACATGACTCAGGCGGTAAGAGAAACTTACTGTGTGTTGTTGTGGAGTAATGTAAGTGCCAGATTATTTTAAGCCATTATATGTTTAAAATGCAACAAGATGACATGTTTTGACATCTGAGAAAAGAGTTTTTTTTTTTGGTTCCTATTGAGTCGTGACTTCATGACCAAGAAAATAAGGCAGTAAAGAAAATGTGATTTAACATTAAATGTCATCAGTGGGCTGCATAAATAATGTTTTGCCAGTAACTTCACTCATTATATTGCTTATTTATAGAATAGGCTACATCTATGGTCTAAATCTACAGATACATTTATTTGTACAATTGGTAGCTATATTAATGCATGCTTCATAGAAAGAAAAATTCATAACGCAAATTTAAAATAAAATAAATAAAATATAACTTGTTTTATTCATACATATTTTTTAAATTAATCAGTCGAGTAACTGGTTATTGGAAGTTTTTTTCGGCCAAATATCAGAATTGGCATAGGGCTCAAAAAATCATTTTGGTTTGGCTCTAGAGAGAACAGCTCCTCATCGCAGGTTTGAATCCTGGTCCTTAGCAGCATGTCACCCACACTTTCTCTGATCCCCTTATCTGTCACATAACTGTCCAATAAAGGTCTCTAGAGCCCAAAAAATTCTTATAATAGCAAACAGAATAATTTCAAATTGAATTATTGGAATTTTATACACCCACCTAGGTCTGCACAATAGATGATTAAAAAGACCACAATCTCGATTCACACATAGACATGATTGAAGTTCTAGACACAGCAATTCTAAAGCATTTTATATCACAAGCTGTATCACAAACAAACGCTCCTAATTATCCAAGCGGATATTTTCAAGTGTCCCCAAACGCTGCCGTTGCCTGCTCCCTCAACCAGTGGTAAAGCGCCATTTACAACACATGATTGAGTGGAGGAAGCCCACCTGCAGGCCAGTGTATGGAAAGAGTGAGCGTGAGTTAAAGCAGAGGAAAGTCTGCAGGAAAGAGGTTGAAATGAAAACCCAAGCGGCAGTGGCAAGTCACCCCCTCCCCCGAACCGAACTCGAACCCAAAACAGGTTTGCATTTGGCAGCAATGTGGTGGCGTGGCTGTGTATTTGCTTTTGATTAGTAAGTCTTGTTAGAAATTACAACAGTTTGATTTGGTACCAAAGGTGAATCTTACCCTCTATTGGTGATGTCTTCAGGCGGCGACATATGCCCTGCACATCTCCATAATCATTCCGGACCTTGTTGACAGCCTCGGCACTTCGCAGCTCCATGAGAGCCCTCAGCTCCTCCAAGGTCAACCCAAAGTCCCCGTCATGGTTACCTTCAGCAACCGAATTTCCTGGAGGATGGTCCACTGTATTGTTGGCCATGTTGGTCGTCTTCACAGAAGCGTTGTTCCACTGAGTGTCTTTGTTGAAGTGGTCTGAATGTTGACTGGGTCAATTCTCAGAGGATTGTGGGTAGTGTAGTTCTCACAGAAAGCAGGTGGAGGAGCCAAACGCTGTGGTTAACTCCTGACCTGGAGGTGCATGCTCCTCTTGATCACCATGGAAACGGGGTAGAAAACATGTTCTGTTGGCTTCACACTGTAGAGAAAAAGAAAACAGGAACAATTTTTAGAAATCAGATCCATCCATTATCTATACCGCCCATTAAGGGTTGCGGGGAAGCCTAACCCAGTATTTAGCAGGTGAGAGGCAGGGTACACCCTGACCAGGTCACCAGTCCATCGCAGGGCCAACACAGAGAAACAAACAACCATTCACACTCAAACTCACTCCCTAGAGAGAATTTAGAGTGAACAATTAACCCAACACGCATGCCTTTGGATGGTGGGAGGAAGCTGGAGTACCCAGAGAGAAAGGCCACTGTTTAAAGCTTCCTAGAAATCAGATATAAGGTGTGTCCCAATTCAGAGTGTCCTCCATAGTCTACACACTTCGAAGTCCGTCACTTTCTGTGGCTCAGGTTGTTTTCCAGCCGGTACACACGTCATTAACCCCTTAAAAATCCACGAATATGAAATATTACTGAATTTTAATGTCACCATTTAACAAGCATGCCTTTAATGTGCTTGGTTTTGTAACGTTTCTACTAAAGTGTAGTTTATATATATTTTTTTAAAAGACTAAAAACCTAAAACGTACTCTTCTGAGCTCAGTTGCTGATTCGCTACCATCTTATGTGCAATGAATTCTGGGAGAAAAGAAGCCGCTAAGGATGCAACACCAGCATCCTTCGTTTGGGGCCAAACGAAGTGAGTATTAGAAGGGTCGTTTCGGTGGGTTCTTCAAATTCTGTGAATTGCGACAGTACTTCGCACACCACAATGACGTATGCGGCTGACGAATTTGCACTTTGAAGTGTGCAGACCCTGAATTGGGACACACCTATAGACTGAAAATATTTTGAGCACAAAGGGAACAACATCAGTACATAAAACAGTTCGGGACTCCTTTTGCCCTCTCCTTTTAATTAGCAGCAAAGCAATTTTGCCAATTACAAGAGTTTCTCATCTCAGATCATAAAAGAGTCTCCTTGAATCACAGAGGTTATATCCTTAGAATAGAAAACGATTATCAGTATTTTATTGCTCCTCTGGGACTTATGATTGGTAAATGTCTGCCATCACTGAAACATCTCCTGGGTTTATGATTATGGAATAGAAATCACATTTAACATTAAAAACAGGATATTTTCTTTTTCCTCATTTAATGTGGAGTCATACTGTAATTCACAACCTGAAATACTATCATCAGCAGCACCTCAATACATACTCAGTAAACACTCAGTTCAAGTGTTTAATCACACAACAATTAGGTTAACAACAACAGGCTAAGCACCCTCTGATGAAGGAACAATTTTTAAAACCACAAAATATGACAATAAACATTATCATAGCGCATACAAATCGAACTAAGATTAGATACAATAATTAAACCAACAGTGCTGGAAAAGCTGTATATGCACACTAAAGATAACCACTGGTTCTTCATCTGTGAAGATCATGTAAGAGCACATCAAAGATCGTCCTCTACTTTATTTTAAGCAATTAGTGATCTAGAGATAGAAACACACACACAAAAACACACTGCTAGAAGCAGTGTTACTGATGCTGGGGTCAGGTGTCCTGTTGTAGTGCAGGTGACCTGAGCAGCAGCAGACAGTTATTTTAAAGCTCTGCTCAGACGCTGTGTGTAATATTGGCCGCTTCAGCCTACTCCCTGTGTGTTCAGAGCCAGGCACGCAGATGGAGCTTCATTACATCATCACTGTAACTTTTATAACAGGAAACCCCAGAGAGGGAGTTTGCATTGTGATGAAATATAATAAAACAAAAACAAAATAAAAATACATTAAAAAAAATTATTTTTCTCTCCGACACATTGAATCAGCCCAGCAAATGGTTGATCAAGTGTTTGT
The DNA here is from genome assembly GCA_036919975.1 of Melanotaenia parkinsoni. Taxonomy (NCBI): domain Eukaryota; kingdom Metazoa; phylum Chordata; class Actinopteri; order Atheriniformes; family Melanotaeniidae; genus Melanotaenia; species Melanotaenia parkinsoni. Next base: position 8,754,277 of record JBAFTA010000004.1, read on the forward strand.
AGCAATGTCCTTCACAGTTGGTAAACTCTCAGAAATTCATGTTTTATAGATATATTTGTGATTTTTGATTGTCTAAGAAAAAAACATGCTGTGAACATTGTGTTTCTTTGGCAAATGTTCAAAACAATTAAAACGATTTAATTGGAAAATTTCAAATAAATACAGATGCCTAAGACACCTTTTCAGACTTGCATTAACAAAAGAACTGCTGTTTTTAGCTTATTCGTTCTTTTGCAGAGATCAACAAATCTTCAAAGACTAGCTTATCATATACCACTTTGATTAAAGAGTATGGTTACTTTGGATCAGCTAGGGCTGACAAAAAAATCGATTTGAATTAATCCAATATCGATTCATAAAACTTGGAGATCAATTTTTTTTTTACATTCTCGTTTCTGGTAATGTGACTCTACTCTCAGCGAGATCTTAGCATATACACACACAACTGGTTTCATGTGTCGCCTCAGTCCAAAATAAGTTTGTCTTGCCGAGATAATGTCAAACTCAGATGTTGTTATTCACCAGCGTGGATAACATTTACCTGTAATCCAGTATTTTACTGTGTATTTCCGCTCACGTTAGCATCTAACGCCAAGACCACAAGCGCCACAAAGTTCCACAGTATGGGGTGATGTCATCATGCACGTATGTACTTTGAAATAAATCCAACATATTTCCGTGACAGCATGTCGTAGCTGCGCCTGCTCTGTGTCCACGGCAGTGAGCGGACACACACAGACGCGTGTGCTGCGCACACACAGGCGATCCCATTTCCATGGGACAGAGTACATGTCAGGCAGTGTGGAGAAGCTGGAGTATTACGGCTTAGTCGTATAACAGCTTAAAATTGATCCATTATTCTTTGTATGTTTTACTAACATCAACACGTTATCTGATATTTGAACTTGAAGAATGTTTAGAGTGACTAAATTAAACAGTTTAACTTTTTTCTGTCCTGAGTGTTTGTTTTGTCCCCCCCCAGCTGCATTTCTGGCTCTGAATCTGATGGAACACTATTGTTATGGTACTTCAGAAATGCATGTAGATGTGTTATCTGAGAACGTTTGTAATATTCAAGAAAAAATAGGTGGTGTAACACAATTAGCTGTAAATGAATCGATATCGAATCAAATTTAATCAAAATCTAATTGAAATATGCTGTTGTAAATTGAATTGATTCAGGGAATTAGTGATGATACGCAGCTCTACGTTGTTCACAAAGAAGACAAAGAAGGAGCCAAACAAAAGCAGGAAGAGTTTTGTCAGTTTGGCAACATTTTTGTTTTTATGAAAATGAGAACGGACAAGGCCTGGACAAGTCTAAGTGCATATCTTAATTGTTTAAATCAAAACTAAAAAAAAAATTAAATATGATAGAAATACAACAAACACGCAACAGCACCTCATGTGTTCCCAGGCTACAGGATTAGATACGGAATTGATTTAAAAGTATGAACAAACAACGGAGTGAGGGAAAAAAAAATCCTAAATGGAGAAAAAAGATGCATTGAAAATCCTGAAAATTGTTTAATAATCAAAGCACCCTGAATCGTAATCAAATCAAATTGTAAAGTACCTAAGATGGCAAACCCATGTCATACACACATCCAACAGACAATACAATACCACACCCAACCCAGTCCTAACATAGGCATTCCTGTCATTAGACCATAATGGCAGAACTGTTCCCGCGCGCGCGCACACACACACAGACACACACTGGCTGTTTTACTTAAAAACGCTTCCACTAAAGTAGTCAAACATGTTTAAACCAACTCCAGCAGCTCTGACACACTGTTTAATTATCACTTTGTCTAACACAAAGTATTAGGCCAACATTTAAAAGACTGAATAGAGAATGTATGTGTGGGAAGGAAAGTGTGAGCATCACATGCACTGACTGCACTGAATCACAGCTGCCATTGAATTGGAGCAGTTTCCCTCTGTGACTGGCATCAAGTTACGTCCTCCTTAAAAGCATATTAACAGACTGAGAGCCACAAAAACAGTCAATGTAAATAAAACGCTTCAGAGACATTAACCTCAGCACAGGACAGGTACAGTGTGTTAGACCAAATTTAACAGCTCAGAAGAGCAGCTGATAAACTATTCAAATAAAGAGCCTGAATCACTGCTGTACACAGAGATGTAGATGGAATGATAAAAACTATTCAGAAAAACATTGTTCATCCCTCTCATTTAAAAAAAACATTAAAACACCAGTTCTGACAGCTGACTGCTGCAACAAAATCAGGGCAATGATTCCTGCAGTTTTATCATCCATGTTCATAACATCATAGTAACACAAAAAACATATGTGACAAATTTCCAAAGACATAATAATAATTTAGAGCATTAACTTATTTATTTAATCATCTGAATGAAAATGCAGCAATTTCACAAAAAATCTAAATTAGTGAAACACAAAGGGCAGGCGAGTCAGTGCAAGCAGGTACAACCAACCAGACTAAAAAACTAGTTGGCAGACAGGGCGGAGGTGACTAGCTGCAGGTCAGATTAAATTCTCATGGATCAACATTTATCAGTTAACACCAAAGGTGGACGTTTACACAACACAAACTGAGGGTGCTGAATATTTACAGCAAACAGCAACCAGACAAGACCAAAGCCCTCACATTTGAGAGGCAAACTAAACCAATAAAATTGATTTAGCAATAAATGGCAATAAAATTCTCTTAAAACTTTAAATAAAACAGTAATTCAAGTAAATACAAAGCAATGTCCTGTGTCTGTTAGAATGTACAGTGAAGTTAACATTAAAGGAAAAAAAACAAAGAAAGCCCAAATATTTTATATAACTCTGTGGTGGATCACAGCAGTTAAATTTGTCATGATTCACTTTTCCAAAGATTACAGGAACAAAATCCGGATAGACTTTTAATGAGCAGGAAGTGAGTCTATTCATGCAGCTTATTCTATATTTGGTTAACGAGTATCTGTTCATTGTCCAATTTGTATTTTAGTTATTTATTCCAGATTCTGTTAGACTGCACTTTCCAAATTGCCAGCCACTCAGATTTTGTGTATTTAGACTATAAATAAAATGTATATGTGTGTGTACTGGCAGATAATACAGCGGATAGCACAGGACCTGGTGTATCTGGATCTCTGCAGACCTTTAGCCCCTTTGCAGTCTGATAGGGCTTATTTGCTGGTTTGTGTTCAGGTATGTTTTCTGATGCAACATTTACCGCAGAACTGATGTTCAGACACAGCTGTAAAACTCAATACTATCTGCTCATGTTCTCATGACAGATCAGATAACAAGATTGAGTTCTCTTTCATAATATTCCGCTCAATGTCTCACTATGGGATGCAAGCCTCTCTGCAGCCCTCATATGGGCTCAATATTAAGTCATAAAGATTTTGCGGTTGTAAATGAATGCTTGCACATAATTTCGGTTTGCGTCTCT
>JBAFTA010000004.1:8757810-8769391 GCA_036919975.1 Melanotaenia parkinsoni
TCGAGACGCAAACCGAAATTATGTGCAAGCATTCATTTACAACCGCAAAATCTTTATGACTTAATATTGAGCCCATACCCTCAGAAGCATTAATCTCATCACACCAACCCTGGTTGGCTGATGAACATGTGAACGTATCCGTTTGCATCATGTAGTGCCATCTGCCTTAAATAGCTCATGCAGACGGACCAACTCACTCAAAAAACCTCTTCTCACTTGGAGCATATCTCGCGTCCACAGCTAGCTAGCTTAAATGTTCACAGACTGATTCTTGGCTTCGGTCGCTAAGCGCTACCTTGTTTGGACTCTTAGCTCTTTTGGTCACACCAGACCATAGTGCTTCTTTGCCCCTCCATGGTTCGTTGCACTACCCTTGTCGCCCCACCACGGCATTTCGAGCACCGAGCGTTAGCACACCAGCTAATTTGTCGGTCTCCCCACAGTTAGCACACCAGCTAGCTGCCTTGACTCCCTGCCTGCACACCAGCTTGTGAGGAATGAAGGCTAAAACCCCTCATACCACAGGGCTCGGAGACTCTGGGGCTCGTCCCTGACGCCACTCGTTGCAGCCCACCTTCACCCCCGGCTGTCGGCAGTGTCCTCCAGGAGTCCCAGACTGCCCACTAAGTCTGACCATTTTCAGTCAGCACTGACCAAGAAGGCCTATAAGGCAGCGGCGCTTTCGGCCCCAGCGCTTAATGTCCTCTTCGTGCTCACTGCTTTCCAAGCAGAGTTGTGCGAGGATTTTGGACAAACACAGGACCCAGCAACATGGGAGGAAATTCCGGTCATCACCGACCTATGTCTCCGAGTCCAACGTTGTGCAGTTCAGGCAACGGGCAGAGCACTGGGAACTATGGTGTTACAGGAACGGGCGCGGTGGCTCAACCTCGCCAACCTGTCGGATAGGAAGAAGGATGAGATGCTGGACATGCCCAAAGTCCTGGAGGGGATTTTTGGCTCTGCATTGGCCTCAATGCAATGGTGTTGTGAAGTCAAGAAGAAAGAGAATAAGGCTCTCAAGCTCAGCCTCCCTCTGAAGCCTATTTCAAGATACCCAAAACAGCCAAGTTCCGAGCCCGCCCTGCCTCCTTTGCCCAGTCGGGCCGGCTGGTCCAAGAAGCCCTCGGCTCCTGACAGCCCCACATCTCACCAGAACAGCTGTTCCTCGTTCTCTAGCTTCACCTGTTTAGCTTACAAGCGTGCATCCGGGGATACCTCACATCCCCGTCTCCCAGCTGCCATGGACCATGCAAGAACATGGGGAGAAGAACGGACATTTGTCAGCAGAAGTTTTGGCGGATGCCCCTCTCAAGCGTCCACAACCACGCACACACACATTATGTTGGAAAGAATTCAAATGAGTTCCGCTGCAGCATCCAGGCCAAAGGCAGAGGGCGCAGCTAATAAAAAAAAAAGGCCAAAATCGTGAAAATGAACAGCTCAGTGGCGACGCCTGCTGCTCCCCAGCGGAAGGCGGTTGCGTCTTCCACTGGGGAGCAGCAGCGGTGCATCCGTCGCTGTGCTGTCATCTCGGTCGTGGATGCACAGCGCCGCCCTGGAAACCAGTGCCCTCCTTCTGTTTGGCAGAGGGATTCGCCCTATCCTTGATCTTTGTGCTCTGAACAGATATCTCCAGAAATACAAATTCAGGATGCTCACACACGCATCCCTGTTGCGTCTTGAGCGACACAACGATTGGTTCACTTCTGTCAACGTGAAGGATGCGTACATTCCAATCTACCATCCCTGCAAAAAATTCCTGAGATTCGCTTTCCAGGGGATTTGCTACGAGTACTGAGTGCTTCGTTTCAGTCTCTCTCTGAGTCCACGGGTGTTTGTGCAGTGCACGGAAGAGGCAATGGCTCTGCTGACCGTCAGGGCATCCGCTTGGCAACCCATATACCTGGACAACGCAGGTATGATGGAGCAGGAGGCCAGGGCGAACACGCGTGTCCTCGTGGGGCACCTGTCCGACCTAGGTTTTGTGATAAACACAGAAAAGAGAATGCAGTCCCCAGCGCAGAGCATAATTTTTCTGGGCCTGTCTCCGGACTCTAGGTCTCTCGGTGGAACGCGTGAAGATTTTCAGGACGTGTCTCAGACTTTGTCGCCCAGGGAAATCTGTCCAATTCAGGTTGTGTCTTCGATTGCTCGGACCGATGGCATCCACCATTCTTGTTGTCCGGCTTGGTCACCTAAACACGTGAGGGATTTTCAGCTTTGGGTGGCCTAATGCAGACTGGACCCCGTGTGTCATAACGCACGCAGAGTGTGGATCACTGCTGTGTGTGCCAGGACACTGCGTCACTGGCGGGTCCCGGCCTTTCTGACGCAGATAGTCCATATGGGCCCTGTCCTGTCCAGGAAGGTAGTTACTATGGATGCGAGCCTGACAGGCTGGGGTGGGATTCACGAGGGCTGAACTGTGAGGGGCCGATGGAGTGTGGGTCTCCAGCGGTCCCACATAAACTTTCTAGAGCTTTCCTCTCCCTGAAGCATTTCCTCCCGTCCCTTGTGGGCCATCATGTCCTGGTGAGGACGGACAATACAACAATGGTGGCGTACATCAACCGTCAAGGGGGGTTGCGGTCCCACCAGTTACACATGCTGGCACGCAGGCTGATCCTCTGGAGCAGCAATCGCCTCCTTTCCCTGAGGGCGAAGCACGTTCTGGGAGTCCTGAATACAGGCGCGGACCTATTGTCCAGAGGCGCGCCTGTATATGGGAAATGGACTCTGCATCCAGAGGTTGTGGGGCAGATTTGGACCCGTTACGGTCGGGCCACGGTGGATCTGTTTGCATCAAGAGAAAATGCGCAGTGCACTCTGTTTTATTCTCTGTGCAACATATATGTTCCCCTGGGCGTAAACGCACTAGTGCTAGCTTGGCCGCCCGGGCTTCTTTACGCGTTCCCTCGCCTGGCGTTGATACCCCCCTCTCTGGCCTGAGAGAGGGAGCACGGCCACGCACTTACATTGGTGATTTCCACTATACAGAGTGCTCGAGCCCCCTCCACTAGATCTTTGTATGTGGGGGGTCTTTAAGGAGTGGTGTCATATACACCTTTTCAGTCCCCGGTGGGGGTGATTGTCAGTCTTGCAGGATCTGATTGACAGGAAGAAAGCCTTCTCCACGGTAAAAGTGTACTTGGCAGCTAGTGCTGCCTGTCACGTGGCGTTTGGAAACCAAACAGCAAGCCAGCACCCGCTGGTCTGCCGTTTTACGAAGGGTGCACGCAGGCTTCTTCCTTTGTCCAGACTGCTGGTACCACTGTGGGATCTGGCTGTGGCTCTGGGGGGGCTTAAGGGCCCTCCCTTTGAGCCACTGGAGGGGGCAGGTTTAAAACACGTTTCCCTCAAGATGGTGTTGTTGCTAGCTCTGGCGTCAGCTAAGTGGGTCAGCGACATCCATGCGCTTTCGCTGCACCCGACATGCGCCCAGTTTTTCCCGGGTGGTGTGAGAATGATTCTGAGGCCCAACCCGGCTTTCATGCGTAAGGTGGTGGGCTCATATTCTCCCATTGATCTTGTGGCTTTCCCTGCCTTGTCAGTGGAATCGTGGTCACATGCCTTGTGTCCAGTGCGCGCAGTGCGCACTTACGTGGATAGGACTAGGGGTCTCAGGCTGAGCACTCAGTTGTTCGTCTCCTAGACTGGTCCTCATAAGGGAAAACCTGTCATGAAGCAGCGCCTGTCACACTAGATGGTGTAGGCGATTGCTTTGGCCTATACGAGTCAGGGTTTGCAGCCTCCTGGGGGCTTGCAGGCACATTCGACTCGGGGCATGGCCGCTTCCTGGGCCCTATTCAGAGGGGTCTCTGTTCAGGACATCTGTGCTGGGGCGAGTGAGAAGAGGTGCTTATCTTGAATGAGTTGGTCCGTCCGCATGAGCTATTTAAGGCAGATGGCACTACGTGATGCTAACGGACACATTCTTGCATCCCATAGTGAGACATCTCGCTCATATTACTCAAGAGAACTGGGGTTATATAAACAACCTAAAAAATTTTAAATTGTTTTAATGTTTCAGGGTGAACAGAAAGGAAATTAAAAGACACATTCAGGAGCAGGCCCGTCTTTTCACACGCAGTTTTAGAAAAAAAAAACATGTCTCCATAACGGAATGATGAAGGTTTAGCAGCCGAGTGAGCTACATTTGCTTCAATTAACCAAAGCCACATGGCATCCATGACATGGCATGACAAAATGGTATCCATCATAGAGCACGGTGCACAAGTGACATTTTAAAGAGCTTTGTGCTTTTGTTGAGACCAAAATGGCAATAAAACTGTCATTAATACAGAGTCAACAGGACAGTCCAGTTTCTAAACTATGAGACTAACCTGCAAATTTACCTTCGTCTAATCCAAGTCAGGTATCACTGTTGTCTTTACCAGTCTGAAAAAATAAAAGCCTGAGTTTGGGAAACTCAGTCAAATGATTATTTATTTTACACGTGAATCTCTTATACTTCCTAAGTGCAGGTAAGTGTTGTAACATTGAGATTGTAAAAACTAAGTAACACCTCAGTCAGCTAACACTTGGAGATCTCTCTTTGGCTAATTACAGAATGAAGCCTGAAGATCTGAATGCGAAGTGCATAAAAAGGAAATTTCAGAGAAGTTCAGGTTATCTTAATGTTTAAGACTCTTATTCATTTAGCCTTGAGATCACTGAAAAAAGCGTTATATAAATTTAATCCATTATTATTAGTAGTAGTAGTAGATCTGAGGCTACGTGTGTGTGTTTACCTTTCCTTTCAAGCATAGTGCAAGGGGACCATCATCATTTTAACAATACAAATATTTTTAAAACTGTAGACCAACATTAATGACAAATTTGATCATTTAATCAATTAATACACAAAGCTTTAATCACTCAAACTGTTTTTATATCCTGTTCCCAGTTTCTTCCCATACATATGATATTTTCATGCAACGCTGCTGAAGTATTTGCTCTCATTCTGTCTGTTTCTCGTCCATTTGATCATTCTGGCTGTATTTAAATCTACATTTGTTCACATCATCCATCAGTCTTGTGGGCAGCTGAATGTCTCGACAGAAACAGAGACATGTGCCTGGGGTGGGAAGAGGTGGTCCTCAGACTCACAGGGAAGCACCAGCATTCCTGTTAGAAGACACAATTAACAATCAGATTGTAACTGAGATGACTTGAAATAATAGTCAGCATGACTGTCATGATCATTTTCATTCAGTTGCATGAAAACTACTGAGTCAAACTCATGTTTCCAAACCGTTTTCCACCATTCGAGTAAAGTTGGCTGACATAGATGATGGCGTTTGACTGACATCTGATGTGGACAGGTCTTACCTGAGATGCAATGCAATGAATGCAATTTTTGTTTTGAAGGCCTAAAAGGCAAACAAGCATTTATTCCTTTATATTCCTGTATTTATTTCCAAAAAATGAATGGCTGCTGTTTTTATTAAGAATTATTAACGTTATTAGTTATCTTTTACTGAAACAGTGACATAAAAATAAACCAAGACAACTCTATCATTAGCTGCAATCACTTTTGTGACCATCACAAACTAAAATTCCTGAACTGTAACTTCAAGTGCTCAGCGTGAATAAAAGCAACCTGCTGGAAGTCATCCTGTTTCTACACACACAAAGAAGCAGATACTGGTCCTGAAGCTGGCTGGTGCCCTTTTATGGTCCTCTCCAGCTCTCCCCGGTATCTGAATGCTTCCCCTTCAGACTTCTAAAACTGTGCTGGAAAACACAGCAAACCTGGATTTCCTGTGCAACATGGGCGATGCTATCAGCGGTGAAAGGGGCTTCAGCAAGATGCAAAACCACAGAAACATCAAGCAGAGAGAATAAATAGAGAAAAAAAATCTGTGGCCTTCACTTTAAAACTGCTCCCCTCTGAGGAGTTGTCTTTCTGTCCACCTTGTCACTTTGATTCATACCAAAGCAGGTCTTCCATTAATAATTTTATTAATCAGTGTATTTATATAAATAAAACCTAGAACTAATACACACACCCACACAGAGTAAGCATCAGTCAGGTAACATTTAGACTATTTTGACTGCTTTTTGTCATCTTCTATCAGGCTACACTTCTTTTCATCAGCTGGTATTCCTCCTCTTCTTCCTCCATCTCTGCCTCTGCAGACACACCTGCTCTGCATACTAAAGGAGCAGCCTGCACCACCCTCCTCAACACACACACTCACATACACAATCAATCCCACTATACAAAGTCTAAGTTGGTCACACCCTCCACACAAAGAGAAACATTTTGTCTTGTTGCACCCAACAAACACACACTCACACACTTACTGATTGAATTCACTGTGACTGCACACAAACATTTCCACATGCAGGTCACATCAAACATCCAAAACTATGCAGTGTGTGATTGGTCCAGACCAGAAATGTGAGCGCATTAGAGACGGTGTGGCGCAGTGTACCACGCAGTAACCAGAGAGCTTCGGTGAGAGAGGCCAGGAATGCAGGAGACCACACCCATATCTGCAGTCATGTGGCAAGGGTGAAAAAAGGAAATCCCACACTGCAGAGAGAAGGAGGGGTGGTGTGGATTCACCATGAAGCACACACAGGCACACAGTTCAGAGAGTTAATGATGCTATCTGAATCTGATTTAATACAGACAATTATAAAGAAATAAGAGGAATTTTTTGTTTGTTTGTTTTGATCTGGTTTTTTCCAAAAGCAAATACACGAGTCATCCTTTGGGTCAGATGCACCAGTAAGGTTTCCATGTGTTTCAGCATAATTTCTCACAAACAGGCGTAGAGCTTATTATGATAAATGACAGAATCTTGATAACCTGTTGTAAAATTGCAGATTCATGCAACCAGTTTAGAAGTCTGCCTAGGCTCTGATTGTTTCTATTTCCAGCTTTTGAAACTTAACACTACCGTGCATTTGCAGATTTGTCACACATTCTATAATCTTAACACAACAAGCCTGAATGCCTATTTGGTAAATTTCCAAATACATCAAATGCCCTAATGTTGGAGGAAATCATATGATTGCAACACAAATCAGGGACTTAGTCATCACAAATGAATCTACTGCTAAAAGTAGTTTTCAAAGGCAGAATAAACTGTTGTTGCATATATAAAACTAAAGACTCTAAAAAGGCTTTTTGTTAATAGATGGCTTGATTTGGGTCATGTTGTCCTCCCCTCCCCATCCACCCGTGACATTGTCAAAGAAAAGGGGATAAGTAATAGCAGAGAAAACTACCTTCTTTCAGCAGGTCCATAGAAAAGGTTTAAATGTTTTAGACAAGACTACAGATGACAACTTCATGTCAGCAGAGTGACAGACACAACACGGAAAAATCTTAAGGAGAAGCAGCAGTTTATCGCAGCCATCATAACTTGGTGAAAACATTTAAAACTTTATGGTTTAAAACAGTAAGCTCATTCCTAGGATTCCTGGCCAACTGGCTGGATGAGTAGACAGTTTAGAGTCAACCTTACTGAGGCCCCACAATGCATAATGCAGTTTGTGAAGATACAGACTGCTTGAATGTTGCAGTAGAAAAATGCAGAAACTACTTACATCGCACTATGGATGCACCATAACTATCAGCCAGATAGTTATTGGGCCGATATCAGGAAATTATTACGTCATTCCGATAAGTCAGTTATCATAATCACTAGCAAACGTGGGAATGGTGAATTTCCACCAGCATGCAGCACAGCATGCTTACATTTGACAACAGAGAACACAGCGTCAGTATTGTGAGAATTCTTCAAAGTTTCCGAAGAAGACAGTTCGCTGGTTATTTTTAATAACTGTTCCACGAGGAGAGAAAAGTAGCGCGAACTTCAGTACTGCAAACCTGATCAGTCACCTGAAGCATTATCATTGTTTCGACTGATTTTGAAAGTGTATGAGGACGCCCAGGCTGCTAAAGACGCAAAAAACTTAAAGCCAACTGCAAAGAAGCCACCAGGAATGACAGACATCAGTGAGGTGTTTGAGACATCCAAGAAATTTGCCAGACATGACCAATGGGCTACGGCTGTTGAAGATTTTAACATGGAAATGATTGCGCTTGATGACCAGCCCTTTACCACATTGAGGACAGAGGCTTTTCTTGTCTGACTCATCACATAGTTTACGATGCCGAGCCGCCGCTACTTTGCTGATGTCTTCCTTCCATCAAAGTATGATGCTATCACCAACTGAATTCACACATATCAAATAGTTCTGTTTGATATCTTTAGTTAATGTTTGAGTGTTCATGCTGAAAGTCTTTCACTGGAAAAAAATCTGTCTCTTCATATAAACAGTGAAAAGTCTTTGAAAAGTTTTGTTAGTACTGATGTCATGATCTTAAGTTTGTTTGTTATCGGTTATTAGTTGTCGGTTATTGTGCACCCCTACCTACCTACATCACACGTTATGTATATAATACAAATGTACAAATGTCATCCTCTTTTGAATTTATTTTCTTTCACAATTTGTATTAGTCATTTTACTTTCATTTACTTCTAGCTTAAAATGTGTTAACTACTGCTCTACATGCATTTAATTCACCCCATGGGTATGATAAAGTTGTTTTGAATTTAAATTCAGTTGCTTTTCTTTAATCAGATTAGCCAACCTGGGAGCTATGGAGATGGCCTGGACATTTTTACTTGCATCCTTCCTCACAGCGCAGAGGGGACAGCAATATCACAGTAATATTTCATTTTCAGATGGGGTGACCACATAAAGCAGACATGACACTAGAAAACTATTTTGATCTCAACATAGCACAAAACATATATTGTTTGATTCAAGTCACACTGTGCCTGTCATAACACACCCTGAGAGGCACAGACGGAACAGCAGTGGTTCATATGTGCATTTCTCAGCGTTCCTGATTTAAGAATGCAGAGGGAGACTCGAGAGAGTTTATTTCCCACTTCCAGCAGGAAGACAGTGACGTATGCTGCACCAGCAGGGGAGCACCAAATTACAGTTAACCTCTCAGATACACTTGTTATGAATTAGCCAGCTATAATTAGCAAATATAAGTGAATGGATTTCAGCTGAACAAATGTTGGCACCGCATTAGTGCTTCGTACTCTTAACACTATGATGCAACAGCTTGGACTGAATTATCCTTCCACAAAATGAATGTAAAGTTCTGGATGAAATCTGCAAAATGTAAAAAAAACAAACATCCACTTATGCAAAACAAACTGCAGTACAATTTCTGCAACATCCAGCTTCAACTGTTCGCTGCAGCTTTAGACCATTTTCTATGAAAGCAGAGAAACCAAGAAGTGGAGTGGGACAGTCATCAACAGAACACAATGGGTATCTCCCAATCCGCGCACTTCTATACTTCGAACACTAGTTTTTTTGTTTTGTTTTTTTTTGCCTACAGTAGTCAACGGCTAAATTCATTGTAGACTATTTTTATTGTCGACAACGTCGACTAATCGTTGCAGCCCTATCAGACAGTAGTGATGCCAGTCAGTCCCCGGGTGTGACTGCAGCTGGAGTATAATGGAGATGAAGGGGAACACAGCTGAAACATGGACAGCTCAGTCCCGTTCAGATTACTCACACTGACTCTACTTATTTTTGCCTTTAACAAATGGATCCAACCATTTTCACAAAACATCTATTAAAACATCCACACTCTCCTTCATCTGCAGGTGTTGCCTTAAATAGTAAAACAAGCTTCCTCAGTTGCTATTATTCAAGAATTTTTTTTATTTTTTTATTTTAGAGTTAACATTCTCTCTTAGGATAAAAAAAAAGAAAAAAGTCAATAATTTGGTTGCATGATAACATATGAGAAATCTCTACCAATGAAGAAAAAACATAAATAATTAAATAAAAACAGAGCCTTAAGACTATTTGCCAAAATTTTTCTTTGTTAAAAAAAGAAGAATTTGAAATGTTTATAAAAAGTAAAACATGTTTTTAAAGGTTAATAAGCCATACAGTCAGCAGCTCTCAGGTGTTCTCATCTGACCTCACCTCCTGAGGGGCCTGTTTACCTCAAAACTCAAAAACTATGTTCTGAAGCATGATAACTGTGCATGCTTTAACTGTAACCTGGCCCCTGCTTTAACATGGTCATGTTATTTGTTTTTTCCTTCCTGTGAAAAATTTGTAAAATGATCCAGCTGAGACTAGCAATATTGGTGAGAACTCAATGTCCTTGTTTGCGCGTGATGTTTCCACAGTAAATATCTCTAGAATGATGGTACTGAACTCAGATAACCCTTACAGACACAGCAGTGCTGTTGTGTTGGTAACAAACCTGAACTTAGGTGTGAACCAAACAAGTTACCACAAGCTTTTTTCCCAGCAGATATCTGGATATCCCAAAGACATTTCACATAGAAATCTGGTACAGAATAAAGTGCCATCAGAGATAGTGTACACTAGAAGCACTCAAAGAGTGCAGACCTCTGCCAAGCCATAGCATCACTCACCTGAGAAAATCCCCAAAAGGCCACCCAGTTACCAACCCCATGCCAACACTGTTGAATATCATGATCCATTTCCATAATCAGGATAGATGCTACATCTCATTTCGAATAACAGACCCTGGAAACATACCCTCAGACAGCAAGATGAAGCAAATTGCTAAAACAGTCTTAAAGTTATTGAAGAAACTCAGACTTTCTCTAATGGCCGCAATCTGGATTAGTCGCATTCTGGGTTAACCGTTGTATATTTAACATCTACCATGATTTCATCTTGTAATTTTTTTCACAATGATTCTGGGTATTATCTGTTGGGTTATAAGCCGTAACGGCAAAATTATTCCAATTTCCCAATAGAGAATGTACACCTGACATCACGCGGCTCTCCACCATTTTTGGGGCCCCCAGCAACTGTTTAAATCTACATTTTCCGGTTTCTCACAAGTAAACTGTGTGAAAAACATGTTTAACACCTGCTAAAAACAAACATTCTTATCGGGATGCTCACAAAAGAGGTGCAGAGTCGTTAACGTGCAGAAACACTTATTAATAAGCTGAAATGTTACAATCTGCTGAACAGTGAATGATAGTTTAGATGCATTCCCACCTGTTTCAATCTCAGACATCAGTGCTTAGAGGAATATAAAAACTACCAATCATTAAATGCTCATGAGCTTATTTTACAAATGGATTTAAATATGCAAGTCTACAAACTGTTGGCTGCAATTACACCATCAAACTCATTATTTATGTTAAGTCATTTATTTTTCTGAAATCAAATATATTATCTGTTAATCTTTGTGGATTATTTTCTGATGAATTTATATATTTATATATTCTGATTATAAAAGACAAACATCTTAATAAACAAGATTACAAGATTAATTCATTTAAAAACATCTTGTTTAAGCATAAGGAGGAGTAAAACTATGAAAGCAGACAAAAATATGATCAAGTATATTTATTTATTACAAAAACAATAAAATATACAAAAAAAAAAACTTTAGTGGATCTGATAGATCTACTCTAAAACATCTGAAAACAGTGAACACTTCTAATTGTTTTGACTGAATGTCTGACAGTACAACAATCGCTATCTGGTAGAGGAAAGTGATTTTCTTTCACACTGGTACCAC
>JBAFTA010000004.1:8790483-8803041 GCA_036919975.1 Melanotaenia parkinsoni
GTCACGCGTCTGATTTTCCAGCGTCAAGCATCCAACTTTGAGCGTCAAGAGCGTTTTTGACGCTCTCGCTGCTTTTGTTCTGAACGCGCCATTAGTTCTTTTATAGCCTGTGTATAACCGTGTGCATACCATGTGCAAAAATCGTCCCCATTTCAGTGAACTGGTCTTAGAGAGACCTCAAGGACGGACCTATTTGTACACTGGCTGATTAAGCTCTTCTTACTAATTACACATCATTCTTTTTGGTGAAAGATGTGTGCTCACATGTCTGTTGATCTGTTGTAGAAAAAATCTAATATTACATTTTATGTTCAGCTCCGTGTTTAGATCATGTAATAAGTTAAATTTATCAAAGGTAAAACATCAGAGAAAAAAATCTGTGCTCTACAGCACAATGTGATGGAATATCAGAATTTTAAAGACTGTTTTACAAATCCAACATGTTTTAATTCATTTGACACTTCCATTTCACACATTTAAAGAAAATTAGCATTTCAGTACAGCCACTCTGTTAGCATCTCAACTAACCAAAATATTAACTTGATTAGTGCATTATTCGACTCTTCAACATTTCAGATCTGGCATCCTTTTGGTTAAAACCTCTAATCTCTTATAGACACTCACTCTCTCGTGCACTCTTTATTCTGTCATCTTTATCAGTTGTTAACATGCGGCAGAGGAATGCCAAGTAAGCTGTGTGCCTTAAACACACACAAATACACACACCCACTGCAACACGGTCTGCTCAAAAATCGGCCTGAATTACACAGCTACGCAGCTCACTGCAGTCTGTTTATCATTAAATACTCAATGTTAAGGAAACTTCCAAAACAGGTGACTGGCATTCCTGCCTCCCTCTCAAATAAAAATGACAGCAGCAGTGCCAACAGGGTAGCAGCTTTCTTTCATCAACCAAGCCAATTTTTGATTAAATCAATTTTTATCTTAATTATGGCAACCATAAAATGTACTTCAAGGTAAGTGAAACAACTGCTAACCTGCAGGACTATTATGTAGATCCCATGACTATCATCTTAAACGCTAATCGTTGTTACACAATTGCAATGATAAGAAAATATCTGAGGCAATTTACAGTTTGCAGGGAAAACATGGGTACACCACTTTTTATTTAGTCCTGTAGAAAGGGGTGTGGCTTACCAATCTTCATTTAATATAATTTTAAATTTATTTTTCTACCACTTTCAATTAAAAACACAGCTTAAGTGAAAAAAATCCCTGTATTTCCACAAGGTTGTAACCTCTGTACAAGGAAAGACACTAAAAATACAACAAAGATGAAATAAATAAACAATTGGTGGTATCACAAATTATCAACCATTACTGGAAATGCCTATATGCAACACTCCCACACACACATATTCATGTCAGAGAAGTGTTAACATTTGTTGTGAATGTGACTGGGCTGTGTGTTTGTTAGAATACAACTGAACACACATCCTCAACAAACTTCAACACCTCTGTAACCACAGCTTTTCAGAATCAGCACACACATCTGAATGTGGCACACTAGCACCTTCACCTTCGAGGGGTGACAGAAGTTAAACATTGAAAACAGAAATACTGACACACCATCAAGGATAGTCATCAAAAACACTGCAGTACGGATATTAAAAATATCCATTTACATTCTCAGTCAAGTAAAGATGGTTAAATAATCTTTTTAAACTGAACAGTAATAGTAAACAATTATGAATAAATGTATCTAATAAAATTTAATAATAGAATTTATTATTTAGAAAACATAAAATCATTAAAAAGATTCACAGAAACAGAACTCAAATGTTTGTTCATAACAAAAACACAAGGCATATTTTCATTTCAACCCTCCACTGCAGTATGCTAAAATGTGCAGACTCTTTGATGCATTTCATTGCGTTTGTTGTGATGTCAACACATGGTTGAGAACAAACCAGGATTTTTTTAACCAACTAAAATAGTTGGATTTGTTTGGTTGTGTTGATCCTTTCTTAATACAGCCTTTGCTGTGACCATGAATATAATCATTAACAGCCACACTTTCAATCACTAGTACATAACATGACTGCTAAAATTAGATTTTTGGCCCATTTCAGCTGCTCTCTTTGTCCCACGAAACCTACATGTGTAACATGACATTAAAAGAGTGGGATTTTTATGTCATGGACCTCAGTAGGATTTACTGACTGACTTTATTTTGAGCATATAATATCAATTTCTTAAACAGCTTTAGTGTGAATCAGGACCTCCATTATTTGGATCTGATAGATATTTAATCAACATTTCATATCTTTTGCTGCTTATCTAATTTTCTGGTTCATGCCACAGCCTTTCAGTGTTTATGAGGCCACTAATAAAAACTGTAACGAGGAAACAAATGTAATTACAGAACTGAATTGAATCTTTGACTTACTTATTTGGAACTTAAGTTAGTTGAACATGATGAAAGCTGAACCTAATCAGATAAGTAGATTTGATCAAATGTGACTGCACAGCAAAACGTATCACACAGTTAACTGGCAGCTCAGAAATACAGCAAAGAACAGACCAAAGATTCTTTCAGCTGCTCAGAACATCCAGTCTATCCCTCATACACACTCTGTCCTCCAAATTACCACCCAACTGAACTCCAGCCAAACTGAACACACAACCATTATAAATGTGTGTCAGCATTGTCAGATGGTTACAATCAGCAATCCTGCTGACATCTATGATTAAGCTGTATGAAGATTTCCAAAAAAGCAGGTGTAGAAACTGTGTGACACAGCAGCATGGTGTGAGCCCAATATCATCACCATGTAGACATATTTGTGCTTATCAGAGTTTCTATAGTCACTTTGACTTGACCTCAACCAATGGACCTATTTCACCAGGCAGCGGTTAACATCTCAAACATACAGAATGTTGCTCAGACCATCTGGAACTTAGACAGTCAGAAACAGGTCTGGTATTTCTACAAAAATAAAAATTTTAACTCAGTATACTGGGTGTACACTGCAAATATGTGCTGTATTTTTTTTATTATTTGACTTCCTGTCAATTGTGCCTTGGAAAAATGTGGTAAAATGTCCTTATCTGTGTTTACCTTTAGCTGGAAAAAAAAACAAAAACCAAAAAAGTTCTAACCCTGTCAAATACAAAGCAGCAAATTCAGAATTTAACACAAACGCATAGCCACAGCAGCACAGATTATGTATAACACCACCACATTTTCTCATAAATCCTTGATTAGTCTCTTTTACATGTGAAATGTGTCTGCTTCTGAGTTATGGAGGTGAAAAACCAAACCCGAGAAGCCAAAACATGATGCCAGGATAGAGTCAATTTATAAGTTTTTGTACATTAAACATAAACTTATTTGATAAGAAAGCAAGTAAAATTTGAGAGGCCTCGGTGACATGTGACTCTTCTTTAACAATATGACCCTGAGTAAAGACAAACATTCTTTTGAGATATCAGTCAGTTTTATCCTGTAGCCTGAATAGACGTTGGTACTGTGAATAGGAAGAAATCACTTCAAAATGTTGTGCTAACAGATATAAAAACATAACAGACATAACACGACTACAACCAACTACTTGACCTTCACTCTCACTCTAAGAAGTGTTCCAGGTCACAGATAAAAAGCTCTGTGCCAGTTACACGTAGCTGGAATTAATTTTCAGTTTATCCTATTTTATCAGCAGAGGGATCTCTTCATTGGCGCTTCCTGTGCACCATTTCTCATCATCTCATCATGATGAATGTTTTTTTTTTTTTATGTAAAATCAACAGAATTGCAGAACATGTCACTTTTATGTCCTCTTGCATCAGAGTGAAATGATTTTCTTAGGACACGTGTCGGAATGTGACTGATGCTGCCGATTATGTTGCAGTGTCTGTCACCTCTCAACAGCTGTGCACATGGAACCTAATACTTGACACAAACCACAATGCTGCCCGAGTGCAAGTCTGACTGACAAAGAATCAGGTTTAATAATAATCAGCTGGTCACCACTGTTGACTGGTTCCTGTCACCAGCTGCTTGATCAGTGCAGTTAAAGGTTAGGTTAAGAAAACAAATTAATAAATAGTAAGTAGTAACATGTAGTCACAGTTCTCTATTACAGTGGGGTGACCTCTTTTCAGCCAGCAGGGATAATAAAATAATCATGAAGGCCAACAGCGCTATTACACTCACCAACACTGGGGCTCTGCAGAGCAGGGAACGCCCGTATCTTAAATATAGGACTCAGCTTCTAACAGCTGCACTGCATCCATTAATATTTGATGTGGTCTTGCATAAGACAAAGTGTGCGTTGCTAGATCTCGTTCAGAGGGATTCCTTCTGTAGATGGGTTCCCACTTTCAGTGAATTTTAAAACCTCACTAATGGACTGTGTTCTTGGTTGTAGGAGCTGTGAAATTATATCAGACTACTACAAGGACAAGATGATGGCCACAGGTGGGAGACTGGATGAAGTCATCACAGTGAAGGACCCAGTATATCTGAGTTATAACACATATCCCAAGATATCGATGTGCCACATGAAAACAATTTACACAAAAATAATTGGACATAATCTTTGACATATGATCTGCCATTCAGAAGAATCGTGCTTTTCTGTATTAACCACACCCATCTCAAATGTCCAGCTAATCACACAATACTTCTCGGAGCTCCACATAAAGAAAGTGCTGCTCGGTTAATGCATTAAGAACAAGTCATAAGAACTCCCAAACCAGGGTCGCAAGAACAGAATGACGTAACTTTGTTATTGTGGCCTTCGGAACAAGAACAAAGGGTGTCATTCACCTACCACTCTCATGAAAAATTTGTTTTTAAATCCTACTTACGAACATTTTACAAAAATTGTGGCATTCATCAAAATCTTCTAAGAACAAATCCTACAAACACTCAGGAATATTCTAACAAACATCTGAAAGCCAACACAATTTCAAAGAAAATTCACCATTTGTGTTGTTTTCTGCTGTTCTGTTCATTAAAATACAACAAAAAACTACAGAAGTGTTTCTCTCAGATATTTAAAACTTTTGGGGAGTTAAAAAACATTTTGTTTTTTAAGATGAATACCAATATTGCAGATCCAGAAATAATTTACCCTTAAGGAACAACCAAACAAATTTTCTTCCATTTTTTATGAATTGGCTTGTATGAACACTGATTGCATCACAATGAACTGGCTCGAACTGATTTGTCTGTAAAGTGTCCTGAAATGATGATGTTGTGAATTGGCACTATACAAATAAAGCTAAACTGAATTGTTTGTCACAAACAATATTAGAAACCAAGTTACACATTTCCACCTGGAAAGTACTAGTAGTCAAGGAGTCACACAGCTATGCAGGAAAGGTTTTTTAAAAATCGCAGCATGGCCATCTGAAGTCATATTGAATCCAACTGTGTGGTGCCTAAAAATTCCCACCCCTAGCTGACTGTGAAAGAAAAACCTGTACAAACTCTGGATTTTAACTGTAAAAATCACAGGGTAAAAAAAATTTCCGGTCATTTTAAAGCAACATTAACACACACATTTACTGCAGAAACATGAATCATCTGCAACTTTTTTTTTTTTGCAAAAAGGCCCCCAGAGAGGTTTGGACATCTACAGGGATTAGATTTTAAATTAAAATGAAGACCACATGTCTTATTTGGGGAATAATTCACATTTACAAGTTCAATGCTGCAAGTTTTTGACACAGAAACATTCTTTCAGCGGGTGAAAACAGTCACTACGCATCTTCAAAAATGATGCTTTTTCTTTGTATTCACATACTGATTTCAACTGAATATATTTAGCTAATAAATAACTGATGTCGCTGCCTGAGCCTCTGTTGGGACGGGACAGACAGACTGAGTCAGCATCCGCCACTTGCTGTGGTCATCAGGACCTCAGCAGCAGCAGCAGCAGACACAAAGAGAGCACTTGTCTGTCTGCAGGTAAACGTGCCTGTATAGTACATCCTCAGCTGGGAATACATTGGGGTTGGAAATAATAACAATAATGATTCATGTGAAATTGGGAATATCAATAGGCTTTATATTCCAGATAGTTTGCTAATCATTATATGTGCATGGGACTATGTTTAACTCTCCGTCTGTGTTCTTTGTGCTACAGATAATACTATATATACCTGTCAGACTCAGTGTCCGAAATTAACTTTTTGACTCACCGGCCAAGTTGGCTGGTAGACGAAAAAAATCCACCGGCCAAACATATCTTTTACTGGTCAAATTATTGAATTATTTTACGAAGATGCACAGGTGTGTTACCACCTACAGTCGGCGCGTGAGAAGCAAGCGGAACCGGGTCGTAAAGCCGACAGAAGGCGCGGCTATATTCAAACTTTGAACTTTCTGGTTGGGGCTGTAAGCCCTGCTGATTTATCCTCCAGTTCACCGTGCTTTCTTTTAGAAAGCTGGCCGGCTCCTGCTAAAAATCTCCACATATTCACTCTACTTAATTAGCCTGAGCTAAACGGTAAACAGAACTGATACAGTGCAGAACCTTCTCGTTTCACGTGCGTGTGTTTGCGTCAGTGTGTGTTTGTGTACGAAGACTGAAAAACATGACTAGCTTGGTACACACATTTAGTCACCATATGGCGGATAGCCCTGAGATTTACTCGCCAAACGAAAAATTTACTTGCATTTGGCGCCTGGCGAGTGTTAATTTCGGACCCTGGTCAGACTCTGGCTAACAAAAGAATCCATCCATTATCCCCCTCCCACTATAAAATACCACCTGAATAACCAACTCTAAACTTCTGCAAGAGGCCATGAGGAAATCATCTCTTCCCCCCCCAAACTGCTCACCGCAGCACGACCCACAAACAAACTACTTGTTATCCTCTGTTTCAACCACTTCCAGGGAAGGGAACGGCTGGTCCAGGAGACTTGGAGAGATACACAGTTTAATTAGAGTCATTTAATCAGAGTTTATGAAGACTACTCCTCACAGGTGCTCTACCTGAGGAAGGAATGAAAAACAAAAAAAAAAAAAAAAAAAGTAATGTCCTCCCTTTACAAGATGGGATTGAAGCCATCTCTCCTGTACCCTGCCAGACTTCACATTAAGAATTACCAATACATCGGTGGCCGATATATCGGGTCGATATTTGCATTTTTTTCTACTCAGTGGTTTTCAGCATTGGCCGATATGCGGGTGTGTATCGGCAGGCAGTTTTGTGTTGTTGGAGATGCTGCAGTCACGAGCAGAGCATGCATTACTCCTCCTCCACTAGCAAAGTGCTAATGGAGAGCCTACTGCATCGGCTTCAAAATAATTGTAAATTTTAAACTTAGTGCACTTTACTGAGTGCACTAAAGGAAATTATATTGTTATGAAATAATCTTGTACGCCATAAGCATTTTCAGATCTCTGACAGCAGAATGATGTCATGCAGCAGCTGATCGATCAGAGTGATCAGCTGATTGACAAGTTACCTTCCAGGGATCTATAAAGTCAAATAAGAGTTTCAGTAAAAGCTCCAAAGAGTTCTAAACCAGCTTCTTTATTTTGTGAAGTCTAGAAGTGGCTGCAGCACAAAGCTGGAGAAAAGAAAAAGACTGCCGTGAGACAAAGTCGTGTGGCAGGAGACGTGATCTTTGTGGCTGTGACTTCTAAATAGTTGTTTTAGCCTCATAATAGAGTAGATTGTTTAACGAGAAGTTATTTCAGACTTTTGATGTCCTCTGCCGCCATTCTATTTCCCAGTCGGCCGCCATATTTTCCCTTGGTGGACTTTATTGCACATGTGTAACTCTCAACAGAGAGAAGAAAAGAAGATGTCTCACTCTGTAGTTTTGTTGTTTTTTTTTTGCTGACTTTAGTCGACGGGTAAATTAGTTGACTATTTTTATTGTAATGTCGACTAAGTGTTGCAGCCCTAACATACATACATATACACACACACACACATATATATGTGTGTGTGTGTGTGTGTGTGCGCACCCCCTATTAGATAGGCTTCATGTTTATTAGACTAATCATATTATAGCTACTCAGCTGTGAAGTCACGTCCTCAAACCTCACCACAAACTGATTTTCCACAAGTGACTGAAACGATGAAACAAAGAACATGAAGCTAAGAAAAAAGTCCAACCTCTGAAATGTCAGAATTAGGTTTTACTGAGTGGAGTCACACTTAATATTCTTAAAGGTCAGATATCAGATAATAAAACATACAAATAATATTGGATCCATTTTAAGCCATAATATGACTATGAAATGACTACAATGACAGTAGATGCAGCTTCTTCTGCTGCGTCTCTGTGATTCACAAGTCCTCAACTTAACCGGAGTGTTCCCATCTTCACCTACGTGGGAAAGTAAAAAATAAATAAATAAAAATAAAAATAGAATTTGTGTCAGATTTTCAAATGGCAGAAGCCACATATTGTCAGATATGCATTCTCTGCTGGTTGGAGTGTGAGCACCTGCGTATGCATACACGTGTCTGTGTGCGCATCGAGGTGAAACTCCGCTGTGTGCAGTACAGAAAAATGACGTGTGGTGTAAATAAGATAAATAACATCACTGTTGAGTTTTTACTACAAGGAAAAAGTATAAACCTGTTACAGAGGAAATGTAACCTCCAGGCTTCAGTGTTTTGGCTAAAAGTTGCATCTTGCAGGTGGTAAGTGAAGCTGTTCATATCTCAAATTTACATCCTTGTTAGAACACTTAATGTCATAATCCTCTATCTCGTATAGAAAATATATTTCTACGTGAACGCTAAACAGAAGCTGGAATTTAAAAGATTAAATTGCAAACTAAATTGCAATATTGGTAAAAAAAATGTAATTATGAATAAAAATAAAAAAAAGACAAGAGAAGAGAATATCGTTCAGGCTCACTTAGAATCGTTACATGCATGTTATTTTTTTTTACCTGGCCCATCAAGCCAGTGCCAAAACTAATTTCAGTAAGTGCTTTCTGACTGAATAACTTCCACATAAATCATTTTTCACTGTCACAGGAGGCACAGTTTATTGGCCTAAATGTTGCTGCTTTCACCGTCTCTGTGTCTAGATCCATTCTGCCACTTCAGTAATGGTGACTGCACATGTGAGAAAACACGAAAATCATCTTTACCTATCTATTATCCTCTGCAACCATCCTCTGGGGTGCTGTTTATTTTGAATATCAAAGAAACTGGTTAACAGGTTTTGCCATTTTCTCATTAGTATATAAAATTTGAGAAAATAGCCAAACTGTCTATCACTGAATCAGTGGAGCTCAGGGTGATTTGTCCAACCAGCAGCCTCAAAAGCCAAAGCTGTTTACAGTGATAAGCGATCAATCAACTAATCTTTTCAGCTCTAGTTATATCGAATGTAGGCCACCTTGCCTGAAGCAAAAACCACTTAATTTTATAAAATAAATTCATTTTTATTAAAATGCATAACAATAACCTTCAGGGAAAAGGAACAGAGGTGTTATTTCACACAGCATGAGCCATCACTGTAGTAATTGTTCAGTTAATAATTCATTGTCAAGAACCACAAGACAAGATTTAACAGGATCTGTGCAGCACTTGAACCTCTGGAAGACAAAAATCTTCTCCATCTTATTACAAAAATGTGATAATAAAATATGAATCATTTGTCCAACCCACATGTTGACTAGACCCTCTGGTATTTAAGTTGATCAAATCAACTTTAAACTGTGCTTAAATTCAAATGTTCATAAAGTGTGGGATTTAGTGGAAATGACAGCCCTTTGAATCTATTCAGTAATATACGACAAAT
This sequence comes from Melanotaenia parkinsoni, assembly GCA_036919975.1. NCBI lineage: Eukaryota > Metazoa > Chordata > Actinopteri > Atheriniformes > Melanotaeniidae > Melanotaenia > Melanotaenia parkinsoni. The sequence continues at coordinate 8,800,235 of JBAFTA010000004.1, forward strand.
TAAAACAGCAACAAATAAGCACATCAAAGCTACCCATTTTCCCTTCAGGATCCATCAAACGCAGTCACTGAGTCATCACTCCATCATCACCTGAAATTCAATATTGTTCAAATAAATATATGGTTTCAATTCAAAGTTTTCCTCCCTTGAATTTTCCTCTGCTAAGAGCTTCAATTAGGTTAACTGAGCTGTAGAAAAACGGGGTGGGGGCTTTGCCCTCCTTTGGAGGTCACAAGCTGAGGAGGAGTCACCAAAAGCCAAGATGTGGGATCCCCCTCCTTTCATAACGCAATAAGGCAGGACACACCCAGCTAGAGAGGGGAGGGGGAGGAGGAGATGGATGAAATGAAAGGAGGAAAAAAAGAAGCAGAGCCTCTGCTGTTACTTATCCACCTATCCAAGCAGATGACGTAAGGACGGTTCTTCATGGGCTAAATTCCGATTAATTTAAAAAAAATACTCGTAATGATTTTATTTTTCACTGTCGCCAGCATCACAAGCATCATTTACAGTGCAAGGGGTAAATGAAGGGAAACAACTCCAATAAGATCAACATGCTAAATTAAGATACGCAGCATTCATGGCAACAGTGTAAAGACACCACTGCGATTCCATAAGTACACACACTTCATATGACAACAGCATCAGACAACTGCAGCAATCAGTGCTTGCGGGAAAATACCTGGCTTTTAATCAAGTTACTAAAGACCGTGTCATTTTTACTGATAGAAATGATTAATTTGGTTACCAATGGAAATTCCACTTGGGAATTAAAAAAAATCACAGTCAGACTGTTCCCAGATACACGGAGCCATCCACTGTCGGCTTTACTCCTGCCTCGCAGCCTCTGCAACAGCCGATACGTGTGTTCTGTCGCCCGGGCAGTCCGGCGCCAACAGCGCCATTCATAATCTGGCAATTTATGTTTCATCTCTTCACTAGTCGGTTATCATACATTTTAACTACCTATGCAGAATCACTGAACATAATTATTGGATTCGGCATATCTCTGTGATATCTTAAAGATCTCATTTTGCTAAAATTGCAACTTTACCAACTGGCAGACAGGCAGTGAAGTGGTTTGACAATCTACTAACGATTACTGCGTACCCATTTAAGAAGTTTTTAATAATAAAAAATGTATTTCCCATTCGATAAATTTCAGTTGAGTTTAATTCCAACTGACGGTACAATGTCGTTATATGCTTTATGAGGCGTTAAGACTTGTCGAAAAGCGATGTGAACTGGCGTTCAACGTCTGCATTACTCGGTAAAGATTTGTCAGCGCTCACTGCAGATGAGAGAAAGGCACGTACCGGGGGCTGTAACCTAGCTAACTGTCGGGACGTTAGACGAGGAGAAATGGGAAGAAAAACGTGCGTCGGAGGTTTCAGTGACTAGTGTTAAGATAATTCTATGATTATATGCTTTTAAATATTTCCAAAAATTCTCTTTAAATGATTAACTGGCAAGTCCCACCTGTGGATAATCCAGTATTTGCTTGTAGTTGCTATTGAGTGGCTTTAAATGCTAAGAAAAAAAGAACAGAAAAAGAACAGTCGTTATGAATGTTACCCGGATGCTGAGCAGAGGACAAGTGGGAACGCCAAACCCCATAAAACACGTTAAATTCCCACTTTTAACGTTTGAGACAGACTAATAATTACAGGTTTCCTGTCCTTCAGCTACAAGTGAGACGGGGGAGAAAGCAAACTCGATGCGAGTAAAGTTTTAAAATCCAGACATTAGACTGTACCTTTTCTTAGCGAATTCTCGTCCAAATCACGTCCTGTATCTTTGTCGGTACGGCTGGGAAGCGTCTTCAATGAGGTTTGTCCATTTCCCAATAGGGCACCGACTTGACAACTGCAGGGGGTGGAAGAAAAAACACACTGGCAGGCCGTGTGGGAGGGGAATCTTCAACTTGCGTTTTGTTCCAACATTTACACCACTTTCTTTGACCGTTAATGCTTTTGGAGAGGCATCAGTTGTTTTCCAGTTGAGGTAGCCCCGAGGACGGAAAGCAAAACCAGATCCAGAATCAGTCCGAATAAATCCTTTATAAGGAAAAGATGAACTCACCTTTCTTCCCCGACGTAGAGCAGAGCCAGAAAATCAGGTCTGGTGCTGCGTTAGTGTTAGAAGAAGTGGGCGCGACTTATTTAGGTACCGAAATGTCAACATGGACAAGAAGAAACCAGAGAACAGAAAAAGCCCCCAACGGGTGTCCCTCGCAACGAGTTGGGCGCGTGAGAGTGAGGTGAGCGCGTGTGCTGGAGACCGCGACAGTGGGAGGGACTATCTCGGGATTACCCTTGTTTTTTAAGGTGGATCCAGAAATTAAATGGGTAATCAGGCAAGAACAGAGCCCTGTTCTTTAGAACATCTGCCCCGGGGTTCATATTCAGGCTGAAAACTTACAAGGAAGGAAAAGATGGAGGCTCTCTACCGCCGAAGGAAGAGAAATCAAACCACTGGATTCAATCTAGTAAATAATTAGCCTCCATGATATTTAATTCTGTTCTCTAATTTGTCTGATATACTAGGGAGAAGACTGCAGTTGAACATACTGACTAAATTGTTCATAACAGAAAAGAAATAATAGAGAATTCATATGTTCATTCATTCTCTGTACTGCTTAGTCCTATTAAGGGTGGCGGGGAAGCTGGAGCCTATCCCAGCAATTAACATGCTAGATGCAGAACATTTTTATAATAGAATCTATCAATCTAAATATCTATCTATCTATCTATCTATCTATCTATCTATCTATCTATCTATCTATCTATCTATCTATCTATCTATCT
>JBAFTA010000004.1:8818639-8835307 GCA_036919975.1 Melanotaenia parkinsoni
TATAACATAGTGTTATTACTTTAAAGTATGTTAAAAGTGTTACAGTGAAAGTACAAAGTTAGTATACTTTTGATATGATTTGTATAAGAACATTTTCAACATACTATTAGAAATATGAATATACTTGAAATACAATTAAGTACATTTTTTTTTCACTAGGGTATATATGCCCAGATCTACCAAATCAGTCAGTGCAAAGAGGCCCCTGAAACAATCCAGCACCTCACAGCAGGGTGTGAGATACTGGCAGGAAAAGAATGGAACGCCCTAACCAAGTAGCCGGCATAGTGTACAGAAACTTCTGTGCAAAATATTGATTGGAGACCCCTAGGTCACAATGGGAAACACCTCTCAAGGTGGTGGAGAATATGAGAGCCAAGATCCTGTGGGACTTCCAAATACAGACCAACAAAGTGGCGGTGGCCGACCATACAGACATTGTGATTATGGATAAGCAGCAAAGGAAATCCGTAATGATTGATGTAGCCCTCCCCAACGAAGGAAATACTAGGAACAAGGAACACGAGAAACTGGAGGAATACCAAGGACTCAAGGAAAAGCTAGAGAAAACCTGGAAGGTGAAGGCGACACTTGTACCAGTGGTCATCTGAGCTCTTGGGGCCGTGTCCCCCACACTGGAGAAGGATAGCTAAGATACTGCGTAGGACCCTCAAGCTCCCAGGACTCTGGTAGAGGACCCGAGTTTGAGATGAACAGCCACCCAACCTAACCAGGGGAGATGGGAGGGTGGGTGAGGGACGAGTATATATACTGTATATATGTGTATGTGTGTGTAAGCCTGTAAAAATTAAATGAATGACATTCAATTACTTTACCTGGTTCCACAATTGACAAAGAAGAAATATGAGAGTTGACGGTAGAGGTTAAAGGTCAGCAGAGAATCCATTCCAGGCGACGTTGCTCCACATCCAGCATCGATCTGTGTAACCTGCTCAGAGTTTCCTCAGCACCATGCATCGCTGCTGCAGCCAGCTGTCAGCTGATGAATGTCCATGCAGAGGAGGTTTTTGTACTGTGCAGCAAGGCTGGGCTTCCCTCTTGGCCCAGAGCTCTGATAGTGGTCCCTGACATGGAGTACAATCGTGTCATTACTGCTAAGCAGGTAGGAAGCCCATTAACTTTTCATCACCTCCAGCTTTCAGGGAAGCCTCTTACTGAACAGCCCATCATGTCCTCAGATGTTAATCAGCAGACACTCGTTTTGCATTGTAATGTTTTGCACTGTATCATATCACACTTCATCACATCATATTGCATCATATTGTATTGTAGCACATTTTATTGTAAAGCCCTGTATTCCCTTACATATCACATCATATTGTTTATCAAATCGTTCTGTATCGCACAATGATGGGTTGAACAAATTTCCCTTCTTCCACAGACTTTGCAGGTAAAAATTTTTTTATTTTTAAATAAATCATGCAGACAGCTAATCTGACATTCTGTCACCATTTATACATACACATTTCAAATTCTGTTTTATTTACTTTAATGTTTTTAATTTCCAATTTTCTTAGTCTGGGGGTTGGTAAATCTTTCAAATAAAAGGCTGAACTGAGGGCATGAGCCACATTAATTATTCATTCTTCGTCAATAATTCAGCTCTGGGGTGGTGATGGTGTGTAATTTCCTAAAGCGTTAAAGGTCGGCCACATGTCTGTGCGTTAGAGGGTACTTTCTTAAATTTCTTAACTGTGAGATCTGAAATCCTCTTAAAACAGACTTAATTGGTCTGGACTTGTTGGAGCGTCTACATCTGCTTCCTATGATACGTCATGTTGAGATGAGGTGCTGATGATATTAATGGCTCTTATGGTTTCTTTTTGGGTAGATGTTCTTTGGTCTTTTGTGACAGAAGCTAAAGGTAAAGAAGGAAAATAAAAATAATTAGGCTGGTGAGAAATCTCTTTCATAGAGTCAGATAAACCACAAAGAAACAATGATATCAGACACTGTTTACACCTTGAATGTACATGCAGAGTAATACTCTTTTCAGGACGTATGGAACCATCAGTATGCCTTCAGACTTTCTGACTCCTGATTAATATATACAGTAATTAAACACCAACAGGTTGAGTAAATATCTGAATATATCAAAGCATTTTTTAGGTTTTGCCTCTCAAAAATCATCCTCATGATCTTCTCTTCTTCCCTCCTGATGGGGTTGCCAACATGTGTGGTTATTACCTGACCTAATATGATGGAAATGTGGAAAAAGTAGATGAGCATTACTGTCTGGTAGTTGGAGGAGCAGACTGATGTGTTGGAGATCACCGGTCCAAGTTCATTTACAAATAACTTTTACATTATCATTTGTGTGCATGATCTCTGACAAAAATTATATGATGTAAACTTTATATTGAACCACATATTTCCACCATTCTCAGCAGCTAATCCGACCAATTAAAAACTTAAAAACATATGCTGGTGGCTGCCTCTGGGCTCTTGGGGCTTGGGGCCCTTTGCTCTGGCCGCCTTGGATGGGTGATGCCTGGCAGGGTCGGCAGCTGCCGATCCTGGCCCACCGGGACCTGTGCCCCGTGACCGCTGGGGGCTCAAGCTGGAGCCCTCCTCTGCCACTCTTGGGGTGGGTCCGGGGTAGTCTTAGTGGTGGGGTGGCTTGGGTTCATGCTCTGGGATTAGCACTGATCGCCCAGGTCTCTGGGCCGCCATAGTCTGCCTATGGCCTCCATGGAGGCATGGTCATATTTTCATGATCACACTCATCTCTGCTCAATTGTGACTCCTTATACTCTGGACGCTGACACAATCACCAAGTTGTTCAGTGGATTTATACACAATCTATTTTTGGTTGGGGTTTTTTTTTTTTTTTTTATTTATCCAAATTTTTATTATTTTTATGGGTGTGTCTCTGGTATTTTGGTTGTTTTTGTGATACATCTTGCTGTTGGTGTCTTATTTTTCTTAGGAGCTCCTAATGACTGTCAGCTTAGTTTAAGAAATTCTCTGTTGTGTTTCTGTACAGGTGTAGCAGTTGTCTGGTGTTAAGTTGAATTAAAGGGTCATTGCTTCTATCCACATTGTCTTTTTACTGCAGAAACACCAGGCACACAAACCCCACCAGAGTCCACCAACCTATCCACCACCAACACCTTTATGTCACACTAAGAAGTTTGTTGCAGATCCTGCAGTTTAAAGTGTTCCACGATATGCAGCAGATTACATTTACAGCAATTGTCAAGCAGCTCGAGGGAGTGAGCAGTGCCCCAAACGAAAGGTAGCCACCATACTGGTTCAAGACAACCACAGAACAATTAAAAACTCACTCTGGGCACAAAGATTACCAACAGAATATCCCAGATAGCTGGCCCGTATAAATATATATATATATATATATGTATCCTCTCACATTTTTGCAACTATTTAATTTTATCTTTTCATGGGACGACACTGCAGAAATGACACTTTGACACAGCGTAAAGTAGTCTGTGTACAGCTACATGCCTGCTCCCCGTTATCACCTGAAAACTGGTAATACTAACAAGTCACATGATACCCGGGAGGGGAGGTTAATGGCTAATTGGGTCCAATTTGGAAATTTTCACTTAGGGGTGTACTCACTTTAGTTGCTAACAGTTTAGACATTAATGGCTGTGTGCTGAGTTAGAATGAGGGGAAAGTAGATTTACTTAATTTACTTTATATATATATCGACTAAATCGAGTTAATCTACTAAACAAACATTACCCGAGGTTGTTTTGGGAGGTTGTTTTTTTTTTCTGCGTACTCCTACAAATAGAAAGACGGTGGTGTAGAATGTGGAAAATACTATTATCATGTTTTCTCTTGGTCTGCAGCATAAGAAGTTTCTGATGTCCAGTGTATGATGCAATGTCAGCTGTAGAACAATGGTCTCGAAGAAGGTGAATTAGTTTACTTTAGAGGAGCACTTTTTTAAGTTTTTCAGCTTTGGTCCATCTCCAGTTGGCACTGTTGTAGTGTGATGCTGTTTCCTCCCATATGTCCTTGCAGTATTGTTCAGTCTCAGCTCTGGGCGGGTCCGTCTCGCTGTCGTTGCTCACTCACAGCTGAGTTTACACCCTGGATGAATATTTGGAGAACAGCTCATCTGTTTTCTCGGCCTTTGTTTCTTCAGAGTTTCTCTTCAGCCAAGCAGCTAGAGCTGTGACTTTTTGTTTGTTTATCTGAGTCCAGAGATTTGACTATCAAGCAAGTCATTGTGTTTTCTTATCCATCGACCTGTGTCTCGTAATTCCTACATTCACCTCTGCTACCCTCCTTTTTAATGGAGGAGTCAGTTGTTGACTTTTCTCCAGGAAAACAACTTTAGAGATGTTTGATAAACACTGTGTGATAATGTGGTAGATATCTACCCTAATTTTCTTTCCCTCTTCCTGGATCTGTCATCTGTCATGGTCTGAGGGTTATATCATCTGGTACTGTTTAAGTTCAGCTTAGTATCTCTGATTTGGGGCTCTTCAGATTCCCTCTGCAGATCAACCAGCTGCTTCTCCTCCTGGAAGTTCATACATAATTTTTGCATGTACATTGCTATTAGAGCAGCATCCCATTAGATTTGTCTTGGACTTTGAGCTCACGTTTCATCTGCAAAATTTATGCACATAAAATCTTCTCATTAGCTTTTCAAATGTTCTGTAGTCAGGCCAATCACAGCAGCTGACATTTCACTTTGGGATCGTGTTTCTCTTTTTTTAAAAGCAGAAACTTGTAATGAGCATACAATTTCCTCACAGTTAGTCTCCATGTCAACCATTAAGCCACAGAGAAGAAATCTGTCACTTTCAATAACAGGCTGAGTTTTTATTCATGCATATTTAGTTACATTTTACATAAAGTGTTCAAATATATTGCATGTTTATCTGCTTTTGAAGAGTCTCATTGATTTTCTGCTGCTCCTCCTGAGGTGTTTTCCATTACTTATAAAAATCAGAGTGCTAAGAATAGCGTGTGTGTGTTCTCCAGACTTTAAAGCCCCTTGAGGCAAATTTGTGATTTGATTTCCTAACTTTGTCTTTGAAAAATGAGCCATAAATTAAATTACTGTCATTTGTATTGTGTACTTCCCATCAGCTGGCAGATCTGAGCCCACAAAAGAAGGAGATCTGCAGTTTGTATCTTCACAGACGCAGAAAAATCTGCTGTAAACGCTCCTCATCATCCACCACCAGCCGGCTGGCGAGGATTTCCAGCGGTCTGTGTTGGGTGTTTGTGGGTCCAGAGTCTCTGCAGTCAAGCATCAACACATCAACACACCCAGCGTGTTCTGATTCTGCACTCGGAGAGGTGTGAAATGACAGGTTGTGATTTTGTGTATGTGTGTGTATTTGTGTGGGCGGGCTCTGGCCTTTTCCCCTCCTCTCCCACGTCCTCCAGCTCTGCCGCAGCATTAGCATGCAAACAGCAGCTGCAGCGCTGCACCCCATCGCTCACATCAAACAACAGTACAACCTCCGCTCCCACACACACACACACGCACGTACGCACACACACACACACACAGCGTCGCACTATGACCATGTAGTACAGTTCATATATCACAACAGTAGAAGAAACATCACTTTGTACAAGTCAATGAAATGTATTCATTTGACATTCAACCCACGCAGTAAGTGACACACACACACACACACACGCACACATGCACACACACGAAACCCACACAGTGAAAGCACCACACATACAAACAAACAAAATGTTTTTCTGAACCAGTTCAGCTGTTCTGGGTGTTTTCTTGGTTCTTCACGTTCGTCCCACAGCACACATTCAAACAGCTGCATTTAAAGGGGATGAATGAAGTCTAGATGAAATAAATGCAAAACTTCTAAATACTGGCTTCTAAATATTTCAAGCAAACACAGGAAAGTGGCGCCAGTGAACAGCAGGTTTATGAAACCAGTTTGGTGGGAACCATAACCTGATCTTTGACTCTCTCTTAACCTCCAGCTAGCTGCTACTTCACCATCTTAGCAGGAATCAGAACAGAAACAGAACTGTCTATGGACTGCAAATGATGAGGAATGTGAGTATTTGAGAGTAAAAATGTGAAGTATTTTTATCTCATTTTGGTGAGTGTGAGTCTGAGCTCCCAGGATGTTTACTGAGTGTGTATTTATTTAATTATTTATTTATATTTATTAATTATTTAAGGGACAATGCATATTAATGAACATGTATAAGTATTAGAACATGTATCAGGGGTTAATGAGTGTAAGGGGATTTAAGAGACTTTGAACGTGGCATGGTTGTTGGTCTGAGTATTTCATAAACTAGTGATCTACTAAAATCTCCAGTGAGCAGCAGTAGTCTGGACCAAAACATCTTGTTGATGTCAGAGGTCAGAGAAGAATGGATAGACTGGTTGGAGACGATAGAAAGCTAACAGGAGGTCAAATAAGTTCTGGTTCCAACCAAGACATGTAACATAGCATCTCTGGACACACAACGCTTTCAACCTTGAAGCAGATGGGCTACAGCAACAGAAGACCACACCTCCTAAGAGGCATCTGGTGTGTGGAGATAAGAACAGGAAACTGAGGCTACGATTCACACGGACTCACCGACACTGGACAATAGAAGATGGAAAAACATTTCCTGGTCTGATGAGTCTTTATTTTAGCTCCATATTTAGGTGGTATAGTCAGAATTTGGTGGTGTGATGGTGTTTGGCTATTTTCTTGGCAAACTTTGGGTTCCTTAGTACCAGCATGACCTGGTTTAACCACCACAGCCTACCTGAGTATTGTTGCTGACCATGTCCATCCCTTTATGACCACAGTGTAGCATCTTCTGATGACTACTTTCAGCAGGATAATGCGACATGTTAGAAAACTCAGATCATCTCCAACTGTTCTCTTGAGCATGACAGTGAGTTAACTGCATTCCACAGTCACCAGAACTCAACCCAATACAGCAGCTCTGGAATGAGGTGGAACGGGAGATTCTCACCATGGATGTGCATCAACAGTGTGATGCTGTCATGTCAACATGGAACAAAAAGAAATTCTCTAAAGGAATGTTTCCAACACCTTGTTGAATTTATGACACCAAGAATTAAAGCAGTTCTGAAGGGAAAAGGGCTCCAGCCCAGTACTAGTAAAGTGGACCTGATGGAGTGAGCTAAAACAAGTCTGAATAAAAGTGTGAAGACATCTGAAATGAATGCAGTCAAACTGTGATCCTGCAATTCAGCAAAAATGGTAATTTCCTTTAACCCTTTAACTTCCTGCTCTACTGTTTGGTTGAGCAACAGTTTTCAGTGGCAATAATGAATCTTATTAAAACTTGTGTAAATAAACCTGCCTGAGGTATCTTAACACTTGGTTTGGGCATGTAATATGAAAAGCAAGTATTTATTATCCCATGTTTACAATTTAACTATTGTTACTGTATTATCAACTGTTCTCAGCCAATTAGAAAAAAGCTTTTTAATATGTATTTCAGACTGTAAAGTTGTTCCAAAACACCTGCAAAATGTGAAATGAACTCTTTCCTGGAGCCAGACCACCAACATGCCGACTGAAAGCAGCTGCTGAACAGAGCAGGGATGAGAATTTGTTAGAACCAGTGAAATAACTATGAGCACACAATGGATTTTTCTTGGAATATTCTTCTGCTCAATCAACCATTAGCTGCTGAAAAATACCCAGGTGTGAAGGCTTGACAGGGCCAAGGGCCAAGTTATTAAGCGCCACGCTTCTGTAGCAAGAGGGTTTTACCTTGGATGTAAAAATATAAGTTTTTTTTCTTTTTTTCTTTTTTTTTTTTAAAGAAAAAAATAAACACAGGTGAAATTATTCTGACAGGTTGGCCAGAAGAACCTGCTGCATATTATCTCTATCTTAGATAGTCGTGAGTGTCCAAATGAAGACAAACTGCTTCAAGAGTGCAATAATGTCAGAATACATATAATATTTCCCTTCATCATCATAAAAACAACTTTAAACAGATAAATGAGAGACAGTTTAATCTGAAACGTCATGAGGTCTTCGGGTTCAGCGTTTCAATCCAGCATCAACTTTATGAATGTTCTAAATCTTGTTTATGAATATTTATTGTCAGCATCTGACAGCAAGTGAACTTGGACCCACGCTGTTTCCATAGCAACACAATCCAATAAAACTGCATGTAGCCTGACACTGGCAGCATTTTAACTGATGAGTGTCGGATTTTCTAGGTGGCTGCATTCAGGTTCAGAGTTAAAGCTCGTCTCACAGGACTGTTTACGGGGTGTTTATCACAAAGTGAACACTCTGTGTGACGAGAACTATGAGCTGCAACTACTCAGCACCTACAGAGATGTGCAGCAGTGATGGGCCACCTCATTTCTTTATACTGTAGTTCTCCTCCCAGCAGTTTCAGGTTTTCTTGCGGCTCTGTTGCCATTTAGTGGTCTGCATCAACAGTTCTCCAGCTTTACAAAAGTTTTTCAAAGTCTTTCTTTGGATATTTTCTGCTTTTTGCTTCATTTTCAGCCCAGTCCTTGTACCTGACTTATAAATCATTCAAGCATAAGAGAGGCTCCTAACTCGAGGGATGAACCAGTTAACAGACAACTTAGCAAATAAATAGTTTTAAACTCTGCTTTAGGCTCTTTGTTAGCAGCTTGTCACAAAGACACATCATATGTTCACATGCATTCAGTTTAATCTCAGAAAAAACGCAAAGATAGGACAGTTTGATGGAAAGAAAATACAATAGAGAGGTTTGGAGAACTATTCCTGAAGACTACTTAAAGGAAGGACACAAAGCCTGTCTACGAAGGTTGATATTGCATTAAAGAATATTTACTTTAAAGCTCCTCAGATATGGACTAAACTCTGTTTTTGTCTTTTAAAGTGTATATAATTTCATGATTGCACATGAGGGATGGCTCAGGGATTTTTGCACAGTATGTTGAGCTACTTCCGGTTTCAAATCTCAAACTAATTTCTTAAAAGAAAATGAAATAACTACGATGCGTACAAAAATTTTAATGAGAATCTGAAATGTCTGCGAATCTAAATGAGCAGAAAAGCAGTTCGCAGCAGCGGCAGCAGCTACTAAACACTGTTTTCTTTCATCCCTCACTGCAACACACACTTCAGTATACAGCGTGTGTGTGTGTTTGATTCAGATGTGACTGTGCCACCTAAATCATGTAGGCGCTACAGCTCGGAGTTAGATATCGACACCATGGCAACAACACAAAGCGGTGCGGTTACATAAAGCCGATCAGAGATTCAAAGAAAAACGACAAACTGATCAAAAACAGATGAAGTCTCACCTGGACTGTGAACGGATCTCAGTTCAGTTCAGCCTCTTCATTCAGAAACTCAAAGATAGTGTCAACACATTCAAAAAACCAAAAACATAAATAATCTGATTATTTGACAGGCATTCAGATATAAATGTGAGTTTCACCTCCGGTGGAAGGGTCATTGTGTAGTAAGCTGCTTCCACACCAGGAGTCTCACTTAAAGCTTTTTCACCATTACATTTTCTGAATCCAAACGTCCTGTTATTACAGTTATTTTTTATGTAAGCCAGTGGTAATTATACATAATCCATCTCCTACACACTTCTCTTCTCCAACTGTCAGGACATTCAGATCTGCAGTGTGTGTGTAGGAGCTGAGTGGGCTGTTATTTTTCATCTTCATCAATATTTATTGTCAGAATGAATAAAAAAAACAAGAGGAAATCACGTCAAAGCAGTTCAGTGTATCACAACATCTTCAAAACAACCCAAAAGCCTGTGGGATACACCACCTGTAATGTTTTTATTTGGGACTTTGCATGTAGAATGGGCAACTTTTCAGGAATAAATTTACCAGCAGAAGGAATGAAATCTGATGCAGAAACATTCACACTGAATAGATGCAGATACAGCACATGGGTCCAATAAAGCATTAACCTTTCTAATGCTGTCCTCATGTGGCTGAGATGGAATATGAATAAAGATTTGGTGACTTTAATGCTTAAATGTCACTGCAATAGAAACAGATTTTGATTAATTGTTTGGCTGAAAATATCTTTACATAATTAAATTCCTTATTCAACAAGCACTGATGCACCCCAACACCATCAGAGGTGCAGGCTTTTTCACTGCCCGCTGATAAGCTGGATGGTCGCTCTCTTCTTTAGTCTGCAGGACACAGCGTCCATGGTTAAACGAAAAAAGAATTTCACATTCTTTCTGTCTGACAACAGTTTTCCACTTTGCCTCAGACCATTTTAAATGAGCTTTGGTCCAGAGAATACGGCAGTGTTTCAGGATCGTGTTCACACATGGCTGCTTCTTTGTACGATAGTGCTTCAACCTGCATTCACGGATGCGGTAACTTGATCAAAAATTAACCAGGATTGGCAGAGATTGTAATTTGATCTCAGAAAGTTATTAGATAAGACTGCAGCTGTACGAAGCCAGGAACTGCAGATATTTTTCTTATAACAGCAAATCTCACAAGACAGTATAGAAAAAGTGCAACTCTAGTGTTTCTTATTTATACAGACGTCAGTTCTCCTCCCTCACTAAGTTCCAAAGTGTAAATATATATATATCTATATATATATATAGAAAGAGAGAGAGAGAGAGAGAGAGAGAGAGAGAGAGACCATAGACCTTCAGTTCATGACATATACACATTCAGAGAAGGAAACAAGAGCCCTTTAAACATTCAGTCTGTCAGGAGGCTTTCGAGCCTGCTGTGATCTGCACATCAAGTAAGTCTAAGTTGAGTAAGTACAGGACCACATCTCTCTGTCCGTTTACAGGTGTTTCTGGATACACATGTTCAGAATGTACATATCATCTCAGGCAGTGGTAGGCAGTTCAACACATTAATGTTTGCATGGTCTATTCCTGCTCTGTACACAATAGTATACTGATAGGCTGACAATGTTAGAGCCCACCGCTGGATACGGACAGAGGCTAGCAGGAGGAATGGAGCGGGTCTCATCAGTGGTTTATGGTCTGTGTGAATTTTCAAAGCACGGCCATAGAAGTACTGATGAAAATGTTTTATAGTGAACACAATGGCTAGACCTTCTTTGTCTAACTGTGATTAGCCATTATCTGCAGCCTAACTGGCATGTGAAGCAAAACCAATAAGCTTCTCTGACCCATCCTCCATGACGAGTGATATAACTGCCACCACGCAATAGGGTGAGGCATCACTTGAGTAGGTAATCTCTGTTTGAATAGTAATGAACAGGCAGCTTTGCTGAGTGGAGTTCTTTAATTTTTTCCAAAAGATTTCTACTGCTCATCACACCATTGCCACTTCATGTAATTGTGCAGCAGTTTGTAGTGCAGTGGCAAAACCTTTGAGAAGTCTTGGAGGAATTTGCTATTGTAGTTCACCAAACCCAGAAATGATCTGTGTTCTGTGATGGTCATGTGATATTCTTTGTCCTCTACAGGGCAAAGTCCTTCAGCAGTAATCTCATGGCCCAGATAAGTCACACTTAGTACCAGGAAGACATATTTACTGTGTTTCAGTCTCAGCCTTGAATCTGTAAGTCTTTTTAGCACCTGCTCTAAGATAATTAAATACTCAAGTTCAGTAGCTCCAGTAATTAGCATTTCATCGAAGAACGCTGCTTCTCATGAAATACCTTGCAACAGGGTGTCTGTCCATTGTCCTTTGGAAAATGGCAGTGCTGGATGCCACTCCAAACACCGGTCAGTGTACCAGATTAATCCCTTGCATGTGTTTATAGTGACAAATTTCTTTAATGGTGGTACGGGCAGGCGCTGTGGGTTGTAGCTCTCCATGTCTGTTAGTGTTCTTCTTGTGTTTGTTTGTTATTGCACTTTGCTGCAGTTTTGGGTCAGGCAGATGATGTGACTGATTAACATCAGAATTTGCACAATATTTGTGCATGTTTCTGATGACGATGAGAGGATCTACAACATTCCTCTGGACATTGCTGATCTCTGGACCCACAGTGGATTGCTAGAAGGCTCAACAGGTGGCGACAACGGCAGAGGGAGGCTAAAGTAATGACCAGCACAAACCTGTGCTACCCAGGATTTCCCTTACTGGGATCCCTATGTCCTCTTGTAGGCTGTAGCCCCTGAATTAATCTCAAACCTAATGTCCTTTCCATTGACTGTAGCATAATAGGACATAGGTGGTTTACTCTATGTTTCCGCTCCAAACATGTTAAATGCACGTGTTGCCTCCACATTGGCTTCCTCTATTCGGTATGTGGCTGCACAAGCCTGCTGATCTTTCCCTTTATTAAGACTTAGCCTTAGTCTTAGCACTCCTACACTTTTTCATTAAATGTCCATTTTTATTGCAGCCATGGCAGACAGTGTCTTTAAATTTGCAGTAATTTGCATAATGTACACCTTCACATCTAAATCATTCCACTCTCTTTGTGGATTTTATAGCTTTCTTTATGTGATGAACAGACACAGACTGCGACCCAGCCTATCCTTTCTGAAAGTCCTTGGCATTACTTGCAGCCATGCGTCAGTGGTGGGTTTTCACCTAGCAAGTGGTGCTGAATGGCATCATCATTTATTGCTATATACTTGTCTATCATAGAGCATGTCACCTAACATGACCCCAAAGTCACAATGCTCCGATAGATGTTGAAGCTCTGCCACAAAGTTTGACTTGACTTTCTGAAATGGCAGTGAAACTTGATACGTTGGACTATTATAGATGGTTTGGGATTGTGACAGTTGCCTAAGAGCTAGACTAGGTCATCATATAGAATTTCCTGTGGTTTTCGTGGTGTGGCTAAGTTTCTTATTAGTTTCTTACCACCAATCAGATTCTTCTTATCAGACTGGTAAACCTTTGTGCATCTATACATCCGAGAGGGTCCTGGTTTGATGATACTTGTAAATTGTTGCATTTGTTTTTATTTTTTTATTTTTGTGTGTGTGTTTTGGAATTGGGGTAGCACATTCAACACACTGTCTATTTTGAATGAACAAGAGGCCTGGCATGGACACTACATCTCAAGATGGCGGACACTGTTTGTTTGTAGCTGGTTAGGTCTGTTTTTAATAAGTCAAAACATCACGTTTTTAATACGTTTTACTGTGTTTTTATGCTGGATTTACCTGTCCGAGTGAACTTTATTGCGTTGTGGCTTTCTTCTGGTTCTGTATGTCTTTAAACCAGACTGTCAAGCGCTGATTGCCAATCCAGTTGGTCGTTTCGCTAGCTTGCTAGTCTGCTTGTTTTTAGCCGCCATGCACACCAAGGAACAAATCTACCGCCTTAAAACAAATAAAATTATTGCAGACTTTAAGGAGGACATCAAACGGCTCTCAAATGAACTCAGACAGAAATACACCCTTCTCTCAAAAGTCATGGACATAGCCTTTAAACAATCACAGCACATTACCTCTGTCACTACACTCCAGGGCACTGTTGAATGGGACCCTCTTTCTTGTCCCCGACCTTCATCCTGCTCTACCCCTAACAACCGATCCTCCTGGGCTGACGTGGTGGTCCGTGGGAAAGGAAAGATCTGGGAAGGTTTGAGCCTCTCCAACTGTTTCGCCGCCCTGATGGATGAAGCCTCGGCTCGTCCTGCTGTTCCTGAGCCTGAGACAAAGGATCTGAGCCATCCATCCCAGACCGACGGCACCCAGGCAACTCCCATGGCACGCTGGACCTGTCCCCATCACAGCGGGCCAGTGGTTCCCTGACAAAGCAGACCGGTGGACCGAGGCAGCGGGACCCAGCTCGGGCAGCGGCTTCCTCCTCTCACAGCAAACTGTTAAAGGAGGCTGTCATCAGGTGCTCTGGAGGGTTTGGAGGGTGGCTATAGCTCAGGAGGAGGAACAGTCGTCTTTCGACTGGAAGGTAGGTGGATCGATTCCAGGCTTCCACTGACTACATGCCGAAGTGTCCTTGGGCAAAACACTTAACCCCATGTTGTCTCCCGATGTGCCTATCGGGGTATGAATGTGTGTGTGAATGGGTGAATGTGATAAGTAGTGTAAAGCGCTTTGAGTGGTCAAACTGGCTGGAAAAGTGCTATATAAGTACAAGTCCATGTACCATTTTCTCACTCTGATACAGCGGGGAGCCCTCCCGTGAGCTCCGCCAACACCGCAGTCGCTGGCCCTTCTTTACAACGGCCCCCTGCTCTGCCCCGCACCATCGTCGCTGCCACCGGCCTCGGGAGCTCTGAACAGGATGCCACAACCGTCCAGCAGCCACCTTCCTCGCCTCCACTGTCTCGATCCTCAGACTCGTCGCGGCATCTCTCCCCTCCCCAACACTTCTAGTGGGCGACTCCATAATAAGGTACTGTAGATTTTTTAATGTCTCCACTTGCTGTTTTCCCGGAGCTACTGTGCGCACTTTGCTGGACAAACTACCGATCCGCTGCAGGCAGCGGCCCCCACTATCAACAGGGTAATTATCCACGTAGGGACTAATGACACTGCACATCGAGAATCTGAAATTACAAAGTTAGAGTTTAAGGACCTCGTTGAGTTTTTACCAGCTTGTGGCAAGTCTGTTTTCCGATTCCCACGCTGGGTCGTGGGGTCGGTCGTTTTAGCAGGATTTTATCGCTCCACTCATGGCTCCAGCACACCTCCTCTACTTACAACTTTGGTTTTATTGACAACTTTAATCTTTTCTGGACTTGTTCAACCTTTTTCAGGGCAGATGGTCTCCACCTAAATTCACTAGGGAACCAGTTTTTAACTTACAACATCATCCATGCTGTTCAGACTCATAAGCAAAATTGACTTGAAACCCCCTCTGCTCCCACTTCACCGCCTCCCCCCTCAATGGTACCTCCTCAACCCAGTCCCCGATGCAGCCCTCTTCAACACAGGATCACTGTCATCACCAACCTGCACCCTTACAGGCAGTTCATCCCCAGAGATCCTTCTCCTGCCTTATAACCATTCCTCTCTGTCCCTCATCATCCCCCGCTCCCCGCTCCACCCCAATAAACTTTGGTCTTTTAAATATCAGATCCATCAACAACAAAATGTTCATTTGCCACGATTTTATTACTAGCAATTACTTGGACTTTTTGATTTTAACAGAGACCTGGCTAACTCAAGGAGACTGCACACCAATCATTGAAGCAACCCCCCCTGACTACTCATTTGTTCATCTACCAAGACTGTCCGGAAAAGGAGGGGGGGTTGCTGCCATTTTTAAGAACAACTTTAAATGTACTCCTGGTCCCTACAACTGTTTTATCTCATTTGAGCGTCTGTGTTTTATCATATCATGTAAAGAGCCTGTGTTTTTTTTAGTTATTTATGAACCCCAGAAACCCAATATTGCTTTTATTCAAGAACTCTCCGATCTGTTATCTAGTGTATGGCGCTCTACAACAAAGTGTTGATTCTTGGTGATTTTAATATTCACGTCTGTTGCTCTTCTCACTCTCTTACTTCTGATTTTATTGGCATTATTGACTCCTTTAATTTAACGCAAGCAGTTCACTTTCCCACTCACTCTAAGGGCCATACACCCTAGACTTGGTTTTATCCTTTGGTCTCAGCCCGGGCAATTTTTCAACTAAGGATATCTGTGTGTCTGATCACAAAGCCGTTTTATTTAATGTTATTTTATCTCCAAAGTCTGCTACCCAGGGTTTACCTTTCTGATCTCATGTCTCAAGGTTTTCTCAACTTTTTATCCCAGCTTCCTCAACTGCTTTTATCACAGATTTTAGCCTGGTAGAGCTGGTCTCTTCTTTTTTTATCAAACCTCAAACTCTATTTTAAATATTGTTGCTCCTTTTAAAGAGAGAAAGCCTAACTTAATTTCCCAACCCGGACTCAATGAACACACCCAATTGTTAAAGAGGATTTGCAGGTAAAATGAGAGAAGATGGAAAAAGCCCAGGGTAAATGTATTTTATCTCGTATGGAAAGAAAGTCTTAAATCCTATCAACAAGCAGTCAGAGAAGCGAGGACAGCTTTTTATTCTAACATTATTACACAAAATCAATCCAATCCTAGAGTTTTATTTAAGGTTTTAGACTCAATTACTAACCCTAAGACCTGTCATTTTAATGATGCATCTACAGAACTGTGTGAACTGTTTTTATATCACTTTGTTAAAAAGGTCAATGACATAAGAAATCAAATAGTTGCTCCGAGTCACACCATTACTGTAAGAAGAGAATTTCCCAAGTGTTTTAATTGTTTTACTAATTTTACTCCTTCATCTCTCTCCTCTTTAGCTGATGTTTTATCTCACATGAAAACAATCACATGCAGTCTTCATGTCATACCCACCAAATTCCTCAAGGATGTTTTTAGCACAGTTGGGCCCAGCATTTTATCCATCATTAACCTGTCCTTGTCATAAGGTGTTGTCCCTCCTTGTTTTAAACATGCTGTGGTCCAAGCGCTTTTAAAAAAGCCTAATTTAAACATTGATGATTTTAACAACTTTAGATCGATCTCAAACCTTCCCTTTTTATCCAAAGTTTTAGAGACAGTAGTTACTAATCCGATTTTAGGTTTTATAAATGGAAATGACATATTTGAGAAATTTCAGTCTGGTTTTAAAGCACTACACAGCACTGAAAGGGCTCTCCTCAAAGGCTCTAATGACCTACTTTTAGCCTCAGGTAGAGGAGAGAGCATCATTTTAATTCTTTTAGATTTGAGTGCTGCATTTGATACCATTGATCACGCTATTTTAATTG
>JBAFTA010000004.1:8856310-8869007 GCA_036919975.1 Melanotaenia parkinsoni
TTTAAAAGTTCAGCAGCAGAGTACTGGATGAGTGCGCCTGCTTGCAGGTGGACAAGAGACACGAGGAGCCAGCCGACAGCAAACCAGCGAGTGGTCTGTAGAATAAACATTGCTTCTTGTGAAGAGAGGAGCGTGCCCAGGTAGGAACCTGTCGGAAAATAATTTAAAATGTTACCGGTGAGCAGCGGCGACAGACACGCCAGCGTTCACTCAACCGGAAGCTCTACTGACTACAAAGCAGATATGCTGGTTTTCAGCTAAAAGCAATTTGGTAATAACTTTGTTGCTGCTAAGATCGTTTTTCCTATCTGACAAACTGTTATTTTAGGTGTTTCTAAAAGAATCCAAATAAAGAAATGGGAAGAAATAATGTGTCTTTGTGACAGGGTGCTCGTAACAAAAATCCTAAAAATCCCTTTTAAAACTGGGTCTTTGCTAAGTTGTCTGTTATATGTAGATACAACCCTGGTTGAGTTAGGAGTGGGTTCCTTACTCAACAGTCTTGAGTTATGAACCATTTTTCTGATTAAATGATTAATGTCAGAGGTAAATGTTTTAGGAAGCAAGAAAGCATTTCTCTGAAAATATACAAACAGGAATAAAGTTAAGGGTCCATCCATCCATCCATCCATCCATCCATCCATCCATCCATCCATCCATCCATCCATCCATCCATCCATCCATCCATTTTCTACCCCTTATCCATAGTGGGGTTGCGGGGGCAGCTGCCTAAGCAGGGAAGTCCAGACTTCCATTTCCCTCGCCACGTTCGGCAGCTTCTCTGGGGGGATCCAGAGCTGTTCCCAGGCCAGCCAAGAGATCTAGTACATGTAGCGTGCCCGGGGTCTTCCCTGGGGTCACCTTCCAGTAGGACATGCCCGAAACACCTCACCAGGGAAGCGTACAGGAGGCATCCTGACCAGATGCCCGAGCCACCTCATCTGGCTCCTCTCAATGTGGAGGAGCAGTGGCTCTACTCTGAGCCCCTCATGGATTATCAAAGCTTTTCACCCTATCTTTAAGGGAGAGCCCAGCCACCCTGTGGAGAAAACTCATTTCGGCCACTTGTTTGTGTTCGCAATCTCGTTCTTTCGGTCACTACCCACAGCTCGTGACCATAGATGAGGATAGGAACGTAGATTGACCGTTAAATTGAGAGCTTTGCCTTTTGGCTCCTTCTACACCATGACAGATCCATGCAGAGTCTGCATCACTGCAGATGCCGCACCTATCCGCCTGTCGATCTCCCGCTTCATCCTTCCCTCAGTCATGAACAAGACCTCAAGATACTTGAATTTCTCCACTTGGGGCAGGACCTCATTTCCAACCAGGAGAAAACACTCCACCTTTTTCTGGCTGAGGACCATGGTCTTGGATTTGGAGTTGCTGATTCTTATCCCAGCTGCTTCACACTCGGCTTCAAATTGCTCTAGCTAGAGCTGATCACAGCCTGATTAAGCCAACATAATCATATCATCTACAAAAAGCAAAGACCCAATCTTGAGGCAACCAAACCAAATCCGCTCAGCATTTTGGCTGCACCTAAAAAGTCTTTCCATCAAAGTTATGAATAGAATTGTAAGAAGGGCAGCTTTGGCGGAGTCTAACCCTCATTGGAAATAAATGTGATTTACTGCCGGCATTGCAGGCCAAGCTCTGGCACCAGTCTAACAGGGACCAGACAGCTCGTACAAGGGGCTCCAGTACTCGGTACTCATGGAGCACTACCCACAAGAGTACGTGAGAGACATGGTTGAATGCCTTCTTCAAGTCCATAAAGCATATGTAGATTGGTTGAGCAAACTACCATGCGCCCCTCCAAGACCCTGAAGAGGGTGTAGAGGTGGTCCATTGGAAGATGTGTTGATGGGATTGAGAAGGTCTTTCATGTATTCTCTCCCACTGACCCACAACATCCAGGGTCAAGGTCAGCAGCCCCCCATCCCCACCGGGGATGTCCATAAGTCATTCTCCATTGCCTCTCCACACTCTTCCCGTGCCTGAGTTTTTGCCTCAGCAACCGTCAAAGCCATGTTCCGCTTAGCCTACCAATATCCATCAGCTGCCTCCGGAGTCCCACAGTCCAAAAAGGCCTGATAAGACTCCTTCTTCAGCTTGATAGCATCCCTTACTGTTGGTGTCCATCAATGAGCTTGGGATTTCTGCCATGACAGGCCCTGATGATCTTGCGAGCCACAGCTCCAGTGGTCGCCTCTACAATAAGAACAAGGAAAACAGCCCATTCAGACTCAATGTCCCCCACCTCACCCAGGACATGGTGTAAGCTCTGCCAGAGATGGGAGTTGAAACTCTTTCTGACAGGGAACTCCACCACATGTTACCAGCAGACTCTCACAACATGTTTGGGTCTGCCAGGCCTGACTGGCATCCTCCCCCACTATCTGACCCAACCTACCACCAGGTGGTGATCAGTTGACAGCTCCACCCTTCTTTTTACCTGCACATGTGCAAATATGGGCACTCTTATGCTTGAACATGGTGTTCGTCATGAACAATCCATGACAAACACAGAAGTCCAATAACAAAACACCTTGGATTCAGATAAGGGGTGCCCCACCTCCCAATCATGCCCCTCCAGATCTCACTGTTATTGCCCACATGAGCACTGTCCCCCAGCAGAACGAGGGAGTCCCCGGAAGGAGTCCACCCCAACACCCCATCCAAGGACTCCAAAACGGGTGGGTATTCTTAACTGTTGTTTGGTGCATAAGCACAAAAAACAGTCAGGACCCGTTTTCCCCCTCCACCCAAAGGCAGAGGGAGGCTGCCATTTCATCCACTGGCATAAACCCTAACATAGAGGCACCAAGTTGGGAGGCAATGAATATGCCCACATATGCTCAGTGCTTCTCATTGGGAGCAACTCCAGAATGGAAGAGGGTCCAGCCCTTCGAGGACAATAGTTCCAGATTCCGAACCGTGCATCGAGGTGAGTCCAACCATATCTAATCGGAACCACTCAACCTTGTGTCCCAGTTCACGCTCCTTCCTTGCCAGAGAAATAGCGCTCCACATCCCTAGTGCTTCCTTCTGCAGTTGAGGATTAGACCACCAGGGTCCCCGCCTTTGGCCGCTTGCCAGCTCACACTGTACCTGAACCCTATGGCCCCTCCTGCAGGTGTTGAGCCAAAGGAGGGGTGGTGAGCCCAGTGGAGGAGGGTAAAAGCAGAAAATGTCTAAATAAAAACTTTGAAAGACCATCAGAAAGTTGGTGAAATATTAAGACCCCCCATAAAAGATTACAATGTCTGACTACTTGGATGAGAAAAATAAAAAAAAAACAAGGTTGCATCAGGAGTTTTGCTCCTATAAAAGTGATGTGGAATAATCGGCTGTGAAACTAGAAAAAAAAATTGCATTATGCTTGAACTTCTATGTTTTTTCACTGCTGTGGGTCTGCTTCATCGTATACCCTTTTTCTCTCAGTACAGTCTGCTATGTAGTGTATTCGGTTTTTTAGGTTACTGGCCACTGATTGAATATTACGATCGAGGGGAAATTCTAAATGTTAAAGTTGCAAAAGCAACGAAATGTCAAGGTTTGGTAGAAATGAGGACCCAAATGCAGGATAGAGAGGCATGAGGCAGGCGGAATGCAGATAAAAAGGGTTTAATCCATGAACCGAAAAAGCAAGAAACTCAGGAACTTCATGACAGGGAAAAAGCACAGGAAATTGGGGGTTTTACTACAGTCCTCTCTGAGCAGTCCACTAATCAGATTCATATATGATGTTATGCACATCTTTTAAATCTTGTGCTGGCAAACACAACAGGCAGTGTTGTGGAAAGTGCATCCCTCTTTTTGCTGCTCATGATATCCCAGTTTTCCTAAGAGAGTCATACAAGCATATGCAAACGTGGGAAGAGATGAGTCAGGACAAGCATCACAGACAACTGTGCCCAGGATGGCCAACCAGGTGGTGGGCTAAGGATCCAGCACTAAGTTAAGTGTTTGGGTGCTTTGGGAATTTAGTGCTCATGACTTCACACATCATTGTAGATAACAGAACACAACAGCCAACTGAGAAGGCCAATGCAATGGGATTCATAAAAGGCCCTTAGAGGTATGAGACAATGCTCCGTACTCAAATTTTCCTTCGCATTTTTGAGCAGACATTCCCCGTTTTAAAATACTTACAGACAAGGGGAATGGATATCATCACAGCTCAAAGTCTGGTTGAGGGGACAGAAGAGGGTCTCTGGAAGTGTGCTATAGGGACTTTGAATGAGTTAAGTGTGCAGCTGATGAGTTTGTGAAGTGGGCTAATGGAAAGTTGCATGAGGAGGAAGTGTGTGAGCTGGTAGTGCAGACTGCCCATCCTGTGAGAAGGGTAAAAAAAGAAAAAAATGCCAGGAGAATTTGTAGATGTTGAGCTGCTAGCATCAGCTGATACCAACTTCAAAGTCGAAGTTTACAATGTCATTGAACTTTGCTCATGTGAGGGAAAATTGACTCCACAGATCAGATCTGGCAGAAATAAGCAGGCATCTGCTTAAGTTCGACAACAAAGCTACAGCTGGCACATTATCTAGTGAGCTCTACAGCCTTCATGTTAGTGGGACAGACTAAAGATGTCCCCTCTGGAAGGTCAGGACAGCTTGTGGAAAGTCACATGGAAGCGACGAGGATCCTTCCATGTAACAATAGGATGTTAGAGAGCAAATTTTGATCCTCCTGTAAAAACTGTGTCTTTTGCATTTCATCTCATCATCTTACAGTACAGTCTGCTAACCGATGGTTACCATGTGATTGGACTGGCCTACAAGTTACTATTAACACTGCCCATCACACAGGTAGCCCGGAAGAGGCGCTTCTCAAACTGTGTAGTTCATAAAAAACAGAGTCAGAAGCACTTTGACCCTGAAGAAACTTAAGGCATTAATGCTCATGTGCACTGAGAAAGAAATTCACATGTGTTTGGAAAATGATGCTGTAATAAAGAAAGTCGCAGAGACCAGTGTGCTGCTCTGGTGTTTCTAAATATGTCAGGGTTAGCCATGTTTCTTTGCAACTACTCTTATGCTTAGGAAAAAATAATAATGGCATCACTGGAAAAATTATGTTATACTGTGAGCAACAAACTTGCAGAGAACAGTGCAATAAATTTGAATTCTTTATTCATAAAGATTAGATATCTATGAACAATAATTTGCTTGATATGTAACATTAGAGAAAATGACATTCTGATGTAAAGAATAGTGTTGAAGATTTGGCCTTTAACTTTGTTGCCATATTTGTGAAATCTAAGTTGTGATGGGACTGTTTCCTCGTGGAGGAAAAAGGGATGACAGTGTTATTAGAAAGTGCAACACATTTTATTTTATTTTTTAAATTATTTTTACCTTTTATTATCTTTACTATCTTTTATTTTTAAGGTTTAGATATCTGTGAAAACTTATTTGAACAGAGTACAAATTCTGATGTTAAAAACAGGATGTGTTGTGAAGAATAATGTTGGAGATGTGTACTCATGTATAAATCTACACTACATCTACAGAACACTGCTTAAATGAACACTAATTAAATGATTTTAATAATAATAGCTTGTGATCTTAAATGGGCCATCTGTGGCATGAAACTCCAGGACTGAAAATTAGTCCCACTCCTGCCCTGATGTGTATTACATGCTATTATGTCTTGAATTAGTGTTTAGCTAACCAGATCTGTGTACAAGCTAGCTGCTGGAAACCACATGTTTTGCAATCCTAAGGTTTGGTTCATCAGTAGCTTGCTTTACTTTTTTCTACACCATAAATTTCATGTTTTGTTTTTCTTTTTAATAATCTGTTGTCGGCTAAAAGGAATGTGTTGTGGTGCATTTATTATTTGTTAAAACTCATTTGAATTATTGCATTGATTCTGCATTGTTTTTGTTAATAAAAAACACTCATTACAGACAGGTACAGAACTCCATTATTTCCCTTTTAAAGGGCACAACATATTTGTCAGGGGTCAGAGGAGAATGGTTGCAATGTGGTTGCAATGCACTGACCACAACTGTGTGCTCTCTGTGAGTATTAGGGCCACATAAAAAATAAAATTTTTCACAGGTTTCAAGAAAAGTGTTACAATTTTAGGAGAAAAAAGTAATAATTTTACAAGAATAAAGTTGCAATTGTACCAATACCAAACTTCAGAAATAGATTCAAAGTAAGCAATCTTGCACTCATGAATAACATGCTACCATATCTTTTACTGTACTTTAATATTCAGATTTTATATAATTAAGCACTATAATATGGTTTTATTTTATTTTATTTTTGTACTGTATGTTGTTGTGTTGACCTGCCAAGAAACTACAGATGATATCTATGCTAACTCTAGCACATTTACATTTTAAATTCAAATTGAAACACCAATTAATGTGCACTGTCCCTTTTAAATTATCTCAATAATAAAAGAAAACACATTGTCTGATTGAACATGTCCAACCACGAGGCAGATTGACTACAGCAGCAGAAGTTTCTCTGAGAGATGTTTCCAACCCTTTGTTGAATGTATGTCAACAAAGAAAGTGGCAGGTGAAAGTAAAAGTATATTTATATTCATATATGCTTATGTACATATGTGTAAAGTATGCATATGTTTTGTGGGATACTCAAAAAATCTATTGTGATATCACTGAAAAATAATCTAAACACAGGTTCATTTCCAGACTTTTTTTTGAAATACCAGAAGCTAAATCGAGATTACGTTCATAAAGATAAATGTGTTTGTAGGATTTCTCCACGCAAAGAGTTTTGAATAAGAAAAAACTGAATTTAAGATCCCAGTTTCAGCTAAGTGGCTATTCAAGGCAGGTAGTAAAGTGAGTGTCAATTATTCATTGTGTCTAAAGAAGCAGCAGATAAAAGCTGGCAGAAATGTTACTATCAACCTGACGTGGCTTTGGCAGCCCCATTACAGTAAACATGATTGCTGTGTATCAGTAATGGGCTCATTAAAAACCTAAAATAGCAAAACAGCAGATAATTTTGTCACTAAATGTCAGCAGGAAATGTCACCAAAGACCAGGACCTGGAGGAACAGCAGCACTCCTCACTCAGCTTTCTAATTAGTTTTAATTGACTGCAGCTTGATCTGTTTAAACGTCAGGCAGGTGAAACCAGAACAGACTGATGGATAATCACTGTCCCTTTTAATAATGCTCACACAGTAGAGACTGGAAGCCCTGCACATGATTTATATCAATATTACTGTGGTCACTCGTGTGCAAAAAGCTCAGTAAGTTACTGCGGAAGCTCACATAAACTCTGCAGCCTGTCGGGCACGTTGATGAGGATAAAAGGTCTGTCGGGCTGTGATATAGAGACATGAAAAACAACTCAGAGGAATCAGATTCCACACAAAATCAATGTGACCTGTAGCCTATTGCACAAAAGCAGGATTCAGATATCCACAATGAATATCTAAGATGGGTTCATCGAATCCTGTAGTGACCGTGGCAGCACCGTTACAGTAAACATGGTTGCTGTGGATCAGTAATGGGCTCATTGAATGGGTTCATCGAATCCAAAACAAGAGCACCCAGACTTAATTGGTTGCACGAAGAGCAAGCCATGAGCAGACATGGATTCGCCATTCAAGGGGAAACTAATCCTGGATAAGTGCATGCTTGTGGCTTCCTAAAAAGACCCTTGCAATCTATCACAGAGTCATTGATCTGCCATGGCAACAAGAGTGGTATACTTCTCTCCATCAGTGCAGAAAATCTACCTAGAAGTGTAAGTCAAGGAAGAAGCCAATGACCAAATGAAAAGAAGGGAAAGACTGTCAATAAAACAAAGAGAGAAAATGTAGCAAAATATAAAGTATTGGTATATAATAGTATTAAGATAAGATAAGATAACATCATCGCAGTGTGTGTCGCCATTTTTTGGGGTCAAGCTGACAAAGAGAATGATATGTATTGCCTGCGGATAGCACATTCCTATATTCAGATTATGATCAACGTTAACAATGGTTTACTGCTGTGTTGTGAACGAATGTAGAAGTCTGACTGCGTGCAGCAAAATTCCTGTCAATCTAAGTTGTACGCTTGACCAAGGGCGAGTGGGCAGAAGAGATAAGCAGAGAGATAAATTTCCACCACATCGACCACAAAGATCTCCAGCCTCCTAAACACTCAAGTGTGTTCAGATCATTTTATTATTGGTACAGTTATACAGGTACATATTTTATGTACAATTATGCATTAAAAACAAAAATTTCCAATAGAAATGAACATGATTGAATGAGTAACTCTACATCTAACTCTTATATTCATATTTTAGTTTAGAGTAATTTGTATAACCTGAGCACCTGAGTTCATTTAAATGTATGATCTTTCAAAGATGTACTTTTAACAGACATCTTAAATAATATATATTATTAAGGCTGTCAAATGATTAAAATTTATAATCAGATTAATCACAGCTTACAGATCAATCGCGATTAATCATGAATAATCTGGCCGTGTTAAATGACAGATGCTTCACAGGTGTTAGAATTTTATTACACTGGTGGTGGTGAGTTACCTGTTCGCCAGTGTAGGGGCAGTGGCAATCCCTGCCAACAGCCTCTTTGACCACCACCAAACATTCATACACCTAAATGGAGGCAAGGTGGATGAAATGGCTTTCAGGATGTTTTTACTTATAAATGACTTGAAATAGGTTGTTCCATCTTGTGGTATTTCTCTGGTCTGAAGATAATTTATTTCTTATTTCAGGAGATCTTTCCTGATAACTGTTCATTTTTGCAGACTGGTCCACTGCAACAAAAGCAGGATATCTCACTGACACACTGAAATCACGCTGGTTCTTTCACACAAAATTTTAGCTGTGAAAACTTCTTTCAAGCCCTCCCAGGACCAATTCATGGTTATTAACACGTTTGTGGAGAACTGAATACCAATTTCATTTCAAACAGGTGTGTAAGAGCAGGGAAACATCTAAATATAGTAGGGTGGTGGCCCTTGAGGATTGGACTCGGACAACTCTGATGTAAACACTGACTGTGGAAACGGTTTCTAGAAAGTGTTCAGGTTACATTTGCCTCTAGGCAGCCTTTGCCAGTCAACTGCGTATATCACACATTGTGTGAGTGTGGTGTTAATAGTGTAAATTTTAGAAGATCTGCACTCATCTGGCTCTCCAATTTAATGCAGGATACACGAGAAGCCATCATATGCACACACACACACAAACACACACACACGCACAAATGCATGATTAAACAATATTTATTATTGTACATACTTGTCACTAAAATACATCCCTATGTACTCAATCCGTATTCAAATAAAGGTGTATATCCTATCTTTCTGCACAAATAGATATGCTGCCAGCAGTTTCCCTCGTCTCTGCCTGAGGACAGAATATTTGGTAACCATAGCTTATAAAAGAAGAATAAAATCATTCTTTCAACAGTCATTTTTCTTTGTTTCTGGTGTAATCAAATTAAAATGTTTCTCACACTTGTGATAAGTTGCAGACAAAGACAGGAAGTGTGGTTAAGAACCACCTGGATGTTTTTATGTGTGGTGGTTTGATGATGAAATCAGTGGGCTGATATGTGCTTCCATTCATAAAGAAAGATACAATTAAGTCCACACTGTCGTGTTGTTTTTTTATAATTTCTCTAGACAAGGACCAAGCAAACAGGTCTGAATGTGTCCTCAGTGGGTTCACGCCTGCAATTCTGCCCTGTTGGGATCAGACGACCTGATTTCATGACAGAACGTGTAACAGTAAAAAAAAACTAAACAAAACCAAACGCTGCTGATTCACTGTCACTGATTAAATAATACAATTACTGTTTTCTTGGCTCTCCTTAAGCCTTTTAATTGTTTTTAGCCTTTTAATTTCTTTAAACATATTTCACCTTTCTAATTTTGTTATTGTATCCTAATCTATTCATTTCTTTTAATGCATTTTAGTTTTCACATTTTTTTTACTATATTTGAGACACATTCGTACATTTTGCTTCTCAAGTCTTTTAATGTCTTTTAAGAACATGTGTGGCTGTGTGTAAAATGTCTTTTTGTCTCTATGTGTTCAATATTTATGTTTTATATGTACAGCACAATGGCAATAGTGTAGATTGCCATTGTGACTGAGTATTGTTGCTGACCATGTCCATCCCTTTAGGACAGTGTAGCATCTTCTGATGGCTACTTCCAGCAGGACAAGGCACCATGTCACAAAGCTCAAATCATTTCCAGCTGCTTTCTTGAACATGACAAGGACACTCTGTGTGGAAATGTTAATACCCAACATGTAATTACTTCTGCTCTAACATCAATTTTTTATGTTTCACTACAAGCTGTTGTAAATGTTTAAGTAAGGAGGGATTGTTGGAGGTGCTTTAAACCCCTTCTGGCCTTTGTTTATATCGTGTTATTCTATTTTGTTGATTCATTTGCTTATATTTACTCTCACTGACGTATTTATGTCTATTTTATGTATTTATTATTAATCTTTATCTATTTATTGTAATTAATTTATTCAATATAATAATTGTACTTTATTTTTTGTTCCAGTCTTTTTATCTATTTATTTTTTTTCATGATTCATTTCCCAACATTTATTAAGTTTTAAAAACCTGTAATGACATTTAGACGTGAAGGGGTTTAACACCTCTCCTGTGTTGGAGAGCTGAGGTAGAGACCATGTCTCCACAATCCTTTTCCTTTTCCACTTTTTTCTCACTTGTGACTGGCTGGAGTTATAAAATATACATGGTTAAGACTGACACGTTTTACCATTTATGGGTCACTGCTCCTGTCATGTCACACGGCCGCTGAACAACACAAAATTATCTGGGGATACTTTCCATCTCAGTTTTATACAATGGATTGTGACACTACAAGGTTTCGGGCATGTGGTCAAATGTACCTATAACACTTTTTTACTGGCAACTTTTGTTTCATAAATGAATTTTTATCATAATTTTTTACTCCTAAACTGGCACATAAATGCTACTGGTATTTAAACAAATACACCTCCAGGCCTCAGTTACAAACACCTGGTGTCTAGATCAAATCAAGTTAAACACGTCAGCTAATTGCAGGCAAACGACCGACACCCAAGCTGACATTAATGCACACATTTATCACACATTAAATATCATGCTGGGATTTGACACTTAACAACTCTGACACATAGAAAGCTCTGAAGTGTAAGAGTGTGTGTTGTTAGCAGCCCTAACCCACTGGGCGTGCACACATAGAGGGGTACATTTTGTTCTCTCTGGCACGCTTCGGTGCTGCCATCCCTCACTGGGTCGACAGCCCGATTGGAAATCCATGCAGCCAAAGCCGAAGCCTCTTCCCCTGCGGGTGCATGCTCATTGATTAGCTGTCAGAGAGGGAGAGAAAGAAGAGGGAGAGGAGGGTGAAAGAGCACGGCCGGTAGAGAGACAAAGACAGTGACATGGAGAACGAAGGGGCAGACAGCATGAAGCAGGATGCAGAATGAAAATGAGGAAGACGAGGGAGAAGAGAGGCTAACTGAGGAGAGCTGAACCTGCACATCAGTTCTCTTTTTTTCTCTTAATTAGTCTTTTTTCCTCTCAGATTGCTTTTGTTTGCATCGCATAGGTTTTAAATTCAGGCTGCATGCTTCTCACAAAGCAACTTTTCCTCCCTTCATTTTAATTATTGATCAGGTAAGTAACTCAGGTTATAAGTTCCTGAACTGCATCTCACTGTTGCCATCAAGCCCAGACCCTCTTATCTGGCTCATGAGGATCCACTTCTGGGTCATAGGGAGGCTGGTGCCTTTTCCAGCTGTCACCAGGGATGAGGCTGGGTTTACCCTCAGGTTGCCAGTCCATCACAGAGCTACATCCATCTTTTTGCTGTCAGCCATATTGAAACCTAAGACCTGACAGCCACCATCTTGGGATTGTGGTACCAGAGCTGTGATTCAAAGGATCTCATGTGTTATTTTTACACAAGCATTGGAGACCTGAATGAGATGTTTTGGATTAATAGAGTGTGTGGATTAAAATTTTCCCAGCATTTACTTACCCTTGTGAAATCTGCAAAGATCAGGTGATAAAGCAACATGTGAACATAGCAGCAGATCTTCCAGAGCATTTACTGCCTATGTGTGAATGCAGTGGTAAGAGTTGCTGTTTCATTCTCCTTTCTACTGACCTACATGCTGCTGTCCCTTAAATACATGAGCTACACAACAAGGAGCTTTATCTTCTGGAGCAATTTCCAGTAAATTTCATCCCACGTCCCGCCTCCTCTGGACAGACATTCCTTCGCATCCTCTCACTCTCATTTCTGGCCTTGAGAAGGCATCTCCAGTTGTAAATCTCCTGCTGCAAACAATGGAAACTGTTGTAAAAAAAAGCCCAGTCCAACTGCCTGTACTTTCCCTTGAAAATCTCAAGCTCCTCCCACAAAACTAAACTGAAATAAGTGAGTAATGAGAAGGTTCCCCACGGTTACAATGAAACAGATCATTTAATACAGAGACCAAAATAATTTTTATCAGGCTGTAAACATTTGTTTCTATCTCTGCTTCATTTAATCGCAGGGGGCTTTTGCAACAGGCCCCTAGTGACTGTTACAGGGAATGTTGTTTAGCTACATTTTTCAGCCCCTAGATCAGGGCTACTCAATTCGGTCCTACGAGGGCCGCAATCCAGCAGGTTTTCCATGTATCCCTGCACCAACACA
>JBAFTA010000004.1:8877140-8898594 GCA_036919975.1 Melanotaenia parkinsoni
TAGTGTACGCAACGGGGTTGAAGACATATGGTGTCCACATCTTGATAAAATGATCAATAATAGAAGAAAACTAATGCATGAGATGGGAAAATGTGTTTTTCTGATAGTTAAACATATCCTTGATCATTTAGGATATACATAGAAAATAATTATCTTGGTAAAAAAACCAAAAATATCAAAGTTCAAATCACACCATTTTCAAGGAATGACTCAGTTACCGATGAAGCCTGATGAAACCATTTGGTCAGATTACAAAGATGTTGAGCTATGTTATTACTCTGGATAGTATGGTTTTGGCTTCCAGAACTGCAGTGAGGAACCTTGGAGTTATTTTGGACCAGGATCTTTCCTATGACTCACAGATAAAAGGTTTCTAGAACCACCTTCTTTTCCCAATGTAATATTCCCATTATGAGGAACATCCTGTCTCAGAGTGATGCAGAAAAAACAGTCCATGGATCTTTTTTACAGTAAGTCTGGTCTGTTGCAATTCCTGATTATTGTTTGTCCCAAAAATGCTCTGAAAAACCTCCAGCTGATTAAAAATGCTGCAGTGAGTGTTCTGATGAGAATTAGCAATGGAGATTATGTTTGTCTAGTTTTAGCTTCTTTGCCTCCCAGAGAAAAGAGAATTTAGAGTTCTTTTCTTCACACTTGAGCTTTTATTAGCCAACAGGGATTTCAAACTCAAGTCCTTGAGGACCACTGTCCTGCAGATTTTAGATATTTCCCTGCTTCATCACACCTGACACCAATTAGTGGTTCATTGTGCAGAAGGTAATGAGCTGTTAGATCCATGGCATTTGAATCAAGTATGTCGAAGCAAGGAGGCATTTGGTGCACGACCCGATCATTGAACATCCACATTAATATGTGTCTGAATGATCAAAGGCCATTGGTTTAACAAATTGATTAAACCATTAATGCTAAGCATCTTATCTTTAGAAGGAATTTAGATTATTGATTTAAAGAAAAGTTAAACCAGTAGCAATCGGAAATAGACTTTTGAGATGCTATGAGAGAAGAAACAGATATTGTGAGGACACCAAATGAAGAGGGATTTATTATCTCCTTGTCTTATTTGACAGCTGTGACACAAATGAGCTGAGGATCTTATTTACAACCACTAGGGGACGAGGATTGTGGAACAAATACAAGGTCGCTGGCTGAACTGCTAATACTTTGCTAGCTGTGATAATATTTGTTTGATCAAACAGCACAAGGGACCCATAACGCAAACGAAGCATAATCCTGCAGAGACATTTCCACAGACCGAGGCCCACTGTCGAACATGTTGACTAGATGAAAAGGAGGTTATTCTCCACACACAGTCTGAGGGAGAAATCTGGCTCTGAAAAAGCCTTTGTCTATAATTTCTTATTTTAAGAAATGAGCATGTGCTGGATATTCATGTCTTTGTGTTTTCCCTGCTGTTTTCCCTGAATGCAGCTTGCAAAGCAAAGCAGCTAACCCTCCCTACAACAGGACACATTTCATTCACCCCACCCCACCAGTCTCTCTCCCCCTCTTTCCTTACTCCTCTCTCTCTCTCTTCTACCCGCTCTAAAGACAAATTTGTGTCTCCATGGGTAGAAACAACAGGCTTTTGATGTGGATGTGACGAATTAGCTGATGGTACTTCACATTATTTTGTTGTAGCCTTCACATGTGCACATATTCGTGACTGCAGATTATGATGAGAGGACCACACAAGAGCGAGAGTGCTCTGTGTTTGATCACCGGGGCTAAAAGGAGCTGTGGACCCTCATTAGCCACCCAAAGTTTGTGATCATTTATTTGTTGATTTACTAAAGAGTGACTAGTTTTTACTTGTATATTTCTACTGAATATACACAGACTTCCCAAAAAGAAGCAACCACCTGGATTTAACTAAGCAAATATGTATAATCCTGCTATTGGATAATTACTGCATGGTCAATTATCTTTCAGCTGCAACAAGTTATTTAACCCAAACTGTTGCAATGAGTAGCTCCTTATTTCCTAAACAACCATTTGGAAAGATGCATCCTATGGAAAAGATGTTGTTTAAGAAGGGTCAAATCATTGGCATGCGTCAAGCAGAGAAAACCTCTGAGGAGATAGTAGAAACTACTAAAATTATTATAATAATAACTGGTGGGGAACCATTGTCTTTGAGGAAGAAATGTGGCTGGAGAAAAATGATCTTGATCAGTGATCA
Source organism: Melanotaenia parkinsoni (assembly GCA_036919975.1). Taxonomy (NCBI): domain Eukaryota; kingdom Metazoa; phylum Chordata; class Actinopteri; order Atheriniformes; family Melanotaeniidae; genus Melanotaenia; species Melanotaenia parkinsoni. The sequence goes on from JBAFTA010000004.1 coordinate 8,879,341, forward strand.
CTTAAATGTTTTGTGAAATCATACCAAACAGAAACAGCAGTAGAACTCAGGGCAATGTTTAATAGTGAAAGTAAGAACATTTCCACATGAACTATGTGAAGGGAATTAAAGAGACTGGGACGTAACGGCTGTGTACTCATAAGAAAACCACTAATCAGTGGAGCCAACCACAGAAAAAGGCTTCAGTTTGATAAGGAGCATAACAAATGGACACTGGAGCAATGGAAGAAGGTCATGTGGTCTGATGAGTGCAGATTTACCCCGTTCTAGAATTATGGGGGCATCAGGGTAAGAAAAGAGACAGATGAAGTGATGCAGCCATCATGCTTAGTGCCTACTGTACAAGTCTGTAGGGCTAGACTGTAGAGCACTCTATGCAGTGGCTCAGGTCTAGGTTCAGCTACATTATGTGTCAATAAATGAGGTCAGCTGATACCTGAATATACTGAATGAGCAGGTTATTTAATCTTTCTTGATGACACGGCCATAACAAGCCAGGATTCATTGCGCTCAAATTGTGAAAGAGTGGTTCGGGAAGCATGGGAGATCATTTTCACACATGGATTGGCCACCACAGAGTCCAGACCTGGACCTCACTGAGAATCTTGGAGATGTGTTGGAGAAGGTTTTGTGCAGTAGTTGGACTTTCCCATCATCAACACAAGATCTTGATGAAAAATAATGTATATAAATAGCTTGGACGGAAATAAATCTTATGACATTGTGGAAGCTTATCAAAACAATGCCACAGTGAATGCTGCTGTAATTAAAGCTAAACGCAGTCCAACCAAATATTTGTGTGTGATCTGTTTTTTTTTTGTTGTTGTTTTTTTCAGGTCATGTGTTTCTCTCGTCAACTTTGTTTAAGCTGGAAATTTACAGTTGTTAACAGGATTAAAGAGTTTTTTGCTGTCAAGAGAAAAGAGCTGATGGTGGTGAATTTAAACATCATATAACAGTCACATACGACGATATCACAGACAATATGTTAGTCATTACTGATCTTCATCTATAGCAGGGGTGTCCACTTTGGTCCTCGAGATCTACTATCCTGCAACTTTTAGACATCTCCAACACTCCTGAATCAAATGACTGAATTCACATTCAGCTCTGCAGAGGTCTGGTAATGAGCCATTCATTTGATTCAGGTGTGTTAGGGAACTTCAAAAATCACCCAATAATGGTAATTGAAATTTATGGATTTTTATGTCTTTATAACATGATGTAAAATCTCCTGAGATTTTTTTTTCAGAAGTTCCTGATCCTTCAAAAAGTCCCACAGAGCAGAGACCCTCCCTGGAGCTTTATTTAACACCTTTCCTCTGTTGCAAATGTAGGTAGAGGAACTCAGTTGTTAAAAAGATGAATTCCCAAGAAGGGGTTGCCCCATGTGGCTCGTTTTGCTCCCTCCTGCCTTCATCCATAAAACTGTGGTTTGTGAGAACAAACCTTTCAGCTGTTTTCAGGTCAGAGGAAAGAGTGGAGCTGCTGACTTCGCTTTCAGATGGATCAGAGCTGAACTTCGCAGGGCAAAGCCAGGGTTCCACTGTATGTGTATATGTGTGTTTAGTCAATAGATCCAGAGCATGTTTCCACCACAAAGATGTGTGGCTGCGCTCTCTTTGATCATCACAGCTACAGCCACAAGGCTCTTAACACGATTAAACCCTTTTTCAGGTGAAACGGTGAAACTCTTATTTAGCCCTCAAGTTAAAAAAGCACTTTTTAAGTTTTTCTCCATCTGCTGCACAAGATGGATAGAAATAATGCAAGCATTATGATGCAATCTGGTGGGTGCATCTGTGTGCTGCAAGACAATCATGTTGCATTCTGATCTCATGTTCTGCTGCTTTTTCTCATCAGAATTGCAGTATTAACAGGTGAATTTAAAATTACAAGCAGGTGGAACAGCTTAACAGCACCTCCAGGTCCAGGAAGATAAAGCAAGGGAGCTCCTCTGAAAACACTCACCTGAGACTTTAAAGGCCCACGTATGCTCTACGCTCGATACGGAAATGGAGCGTTTAAGACCAAATTACATATGTAAATGACACAGGATATGGAGCATTTCGTTCGTCTTCTGTATCATTTACATTTGTAATTTGGTCCGTTTTTGGGGCCTTTGCAGATGCATCCCCTGATTGAGCAAATGGAAAAGGACCACTGGAAACCGGAGGGTGGGCAGTGTAGAGCAGGACACCTGACATATGAAAGGAAGAAGCCTGTTTTTGTACATGTTTTTAAAGTTATCTAATTCTGATTTCACATCCAAACTGAAAACAGTCGTCCCTGAACAAAACTGGCTTCAATATTATGTAATTATTCTTTATTTAACAGTCACTCTGTTCACTGGAAGACAATGAGCCTGCAAAGAACACAGCACTTCAGAGAGGGAGTGACAGGGAGGAACTTTAAACCTGTACTTTTTTCCCTTTTCAAGATGATCAAATTCTGTACTGATGGTCCCCGCTGGTATTGGTTAAAGCCCTGGTCCTCATTTCTATTCATAAAAAAAGAATTTTAAGTCATACTCGTAGATATAAGTCTACACTTTTGCCTCATTACATATTAATGGTTCTGTGAATATGTAAATTCTTTCCTTCATCTTCACTGCTTTCTGCAGTAGGATACCACCTCACCTTTGACTTTAATATTGAAGCAATTTAGCTTTGCATGTAGAATTGAAAAGTGATTCTGAGGAAGAAGAGGGTCAGACTGTACAGAGCTGCCTACAAATAGACTTATCTGCATGGTATTTCATGTATCAGTCCCTGAAAAATTAAAAGCAAATATTAGAAGTAACAGATAACATGACCCATCAGTCTGGTGTTATCAAAGAACTACTAATGTTCCTAAAATCTTCTCATCACTCAGAAAAGCTGTGGTGGAACCAAAGAAGAGGGTGTTTGAGTTTTGCTGTGCATGTTTGGACAATTCATTTGAAATGTGCTTTCCAGTGTTTTGCCACAGATGCTGTTTGAGTCATTATTGTACTGAACGCAAATCTAATACAGGTTGACAGACTGTAGAGCATCATCACCCCAAACTCCATCATTTAACAGTAAACACCCCACATCCAATCACAGCTCCATTCAGCTGTGCTGCAGAGGGGATTCCTGCTACAATGAGTGCTGCAGTACTTATTTCTGTGTCCATTGCGGCATCTAGCTTTGACAAAGTGCTGCAGTCAATTTTAAGCCCACCCTCCTCCCAAACACAGATGCACTCACTCCTACACAGGCTCTTGTTAGCGCACACAGTCATGCATGCCGCTTCATGTGTCAGGATTCAGCTCCTGTAATCAACATTGATTTATAGTGTGGAGAGCAGCTGTGTCCATCGCTGCTCTTTGTGTTGGCGTCTGACAGTTTTTTAATTTATAAAAGTGTCTGTTCAGTCTTTGCACATCAGCAGAGAGCGGGGTGGAGGTTGGGCGTGCTTCATTTGAACCAGTGTTCAAGTGTATGTTCAGAAGAGCATCTCCGTCTTAGAATGTGGTTAGTTAAAGTGTAAAGTTAAGCCGAGCATATCCACACAATCGTATTTAAGTAAATTTTTATTGATTTCAATCCACATGGTCTTGATTAGGAAATATACAGTTCTTGTGATCCATATCAAGAAACACTTAGATGTATTCACATACAGTGTACACTTTAAAATTCAAGATTATGAAAGGATGACATATTCATAGAAATTAAATATTACCAGTCAAGTTATACACTTCATATCCTTTTAAGACGGGACAGAAAGACTTCTAGTAAATAGTTTATATAGTTTATATGTGAGTTCAGGACTAGATACCTTAAAGAATTTGATCTATGTGATGTAACAGGTCCTTATATGCTATCCAAGAAAAATTGAAGCTTTGAACTGGAGAAATACCAGTTCAGTTCTTGAACTACCTACTGTTTCAACCAGTACCTACACGACCAAGCAGATGAAAACACTGAACATTTTGGAAGTCTAGAACTTCTTAGTGTGGATGGGTGAAAGGAGTTGAGATTAACACATTTCATGACAAATCCTGCATTGTTTATGCTCCTATAAGTACTTATTTTGATGTTTAAATAATGTTGCTATGTGTGTGTTTGGTGTAAACAAACTACAACTGGTTGTTTCACTTTCTCATGGTCTGGATTTTTCGTAGGAGTCCAGTCTTCATCGGAAAGATTGCCAGGACCTGGTGAATGAAGCTAAAACATCAGCTGTTTTTTGGGTATAGAAACAGCAGACTTTGGAGAAATCTGCCAGGTTTGAAATTTTTACTTAATCTAACTATAAAATTCATGTGTGGACCACATGTACCGAGTTAGACCCTTCAGGTCATCTGGGTCCAGTTTCTTATCGGTTCCCAGAGTCAGCACCGGACAAGGTGAAGCTGCATTCAGCTTCTATGCTCCACAAGTCTGGAACAAACTACCAGAAATCCTCAGATCAGCTGATTTATTTAAATCCAGGTTAAAGACCCACCTGTTCTCTGCTGCGTTTCAGTAGATTTTATTTTAAAAAGTCCAAATCTGAATCTGCTTCTTTTAAGCTTGATCATGTTTTAATACTGTTTTTAATCCAGTGTTCTTTCATTTTCATTTTCATTTTCCTTTCTCTTTTGTTTTTAATGTGAAATAATGTTTCTTGTATTTTGTAAAGCACTTTGAATAACTCTGTTTTTGAATGGTGCTATACAAATAAACTTGCCTTGCCTAAATCCAAAAAACAAGGGTTTTTGGACTGTGATGTTAAAATGTGTGCAGCCATCTTCTTGGTTTAATGCAACATAACACACAGTTTTTCTCTTTGTTTCATGTTAACAGTAAACTTAGCCAAGTGCTGGTCCTTACCTTGCAAACAGACTCCTTTTGTCACTCCGTCTTCACCTCACTTTATGGGCCCTCAGATGACACACTAATTATAGGAGGTGATTTTAACATTATATTGGACAAGCACAGAACCACAGGAAGTCATTGAGTTTGGAAATCCTCAGAAACTATAAAACAATAAATGAAGGATTTTAGTCTTTGTGATGCTTGTCACTCTCACTGTCCCACACTAAGAGAATACACCTTCTTCTCTTCAGTTCACCATTCCTATTCTAGATTAGATTATTTCTTAACTAGCAGCTCGCTGATGAATGACACGTCAGAAATCAAAATCCATCCTATTACCATCAGCGATCACGCACCAATATCATTCACTCTGAGAAATAGAGAAAGATGCATATAGCTAGAAAACAATACCTTGCCAGAAACTTTAGCATGTGTTCTTCGGAGGCAATAGAGGATGATCTCTCACGGTGGAGGCGATTACCCATATCACTCATGGGGAGGGCTGCCAGACCATCATTCTGGTGATTCTGTCCTACAGAAGAGCTGTCTGAAATGCCATATTTGCAGATGAGACTTTACTTCCCATGTTTACCGACATCACTGTGAAACATATTTTCATAACACCTACCTATGTTTGACCTACCTCACACAGCTCATAAGAATAAACAGCTGTCTTAAACCCATCTCATTTCATAAATATAAATATTTACAGTCTGTTTAGGGGGTCATATTTGGGGTCGAAGCGCTTAGAAGAAGAACGGAGGAGAATAAACATTTCAACCACAATAGGGCCTTGCCATACTTCGTATGGCTCGGACCCTAAATATAATGTGTCACTGTTGCTAAAACACAAATCTCATCACATGTTGCCAGTGGATGTAGGAAAAAAATGAAGTAATAATTGCTAAAAAAATTGTAATATAAGCTACACACTTACATTTGTGGACATAATTTCCCTCACAAAATAACCTATGTTAATATCTATGTTAGCTGGTCTGCAAAGTCATACGTTGTTTCTTCTGTTGTTCAGCTTCACAGTGAAAACCAGCTACACCATTCCAGGAAAGCTCAATGGACAATGTTCAACTCCTCTGAGCTTCTGCGAGGAAATGCTGTGACTGACTGAATAACACATTCATTACATAAGGTTTTGCTCTTATAGCCATGCATATTTGACCAAACCTGCTGTTTCTGGGAGGCAAGAGGAAGCATGACGCACTCAGCATGCAGTATGTATATTTACTGTGCATCCACACAACCATCATATCACTGTTTCCACTTCAATTAAAGTGTGAATGTCCAGTTGTGGTGTAGAAATATTGACTACAGCACTAAATGTGTGTTAATCCACTGCTGAAAATCATCCCCGCAGAGGGTTTTAGGAAATTTCTAATCTTTTATTCATTTATTCTTTTTTAACACACTTATTTCAATGCATGGTCGTGGGGGGCTTCAGCCTAAATCAGTGATGGCGCAGACAGCTCACCAGTCTAGCGCAGAGCCAAACATCCACTGTAACCAGTAAATCTAACATGCATGTCTTTGACAGTGGGAGAACAACACCAACAAGAAAAGAGACACTTTACCACCAGTGGTGATCATAACATTAAGAAAATCAATTATATAAAGAATAAAATAAACACAAACTTCTACAACAATCTCTAAACTTTGTGTTTTTCAACAACGTTGGAGATTTCAAACAAACTACGTTATTAATTTAGGAAGAGAAAGCTTTCATCTGTTGAACAGCGTGATCAATAGCAGCCCTATATGTCTATACACTCATTGGCCACTTGATAAGGTCCATCTGTTCAACTGCTTGTTAATACAAATATCTAATCAGTCAATCACATGGCAGCAACTCAGTATATTTAGTCATGTAGACATGGTCATGATAACTCGATGAAGCATCAAAATCAGGAAGAAAGAAGATTTAAGAGACTTTGAACATGACATGGTTGTTGGTCTGAGTATTTCAGAAACTGCTGATCTACTGGGATTTTCCCACACAACCATCTCCCGGGTTTACAGAGAATGGTCTGAAGATGATAAAATATCTAGTAAATCACAATTGGTTAAAGACCAGATAAAGGCAACTTGAAATATCCATTGGTTCCAACAAGGTATGCAGAATATCATTTCTGAACAAACAATGATCCTCATTTATAAAACAAATGTACAACAGAAATCTGTGCACACAATCATTTCTATGCAAGGTTTGGCTTTTATTAATTTGGACGTGAGCATAGGATACGATCAAATCACACAACAGGTCTGAAACCATTTTTAGAGCTGCTTGAGTGACATGAGGAAGGAAGACGGAGAATTTAACCAGGAAGTGGTCTTAGAGGTGCAGTGGGGTGATTGAAAGGTCAGCTATGAAGTAGTTTCTGGTCAGTGACAAGTCAAGGGTATTGCCAGCTTTGTGTGTTGGAGGAGTCTGTACCGGTTTGAGATAGAAAGAGTAGATGAGAGCCAGAAAGTCAGTTACCTATGTTTTGCCAATGTGAATGTTCATGTTTGCCATGACAATTAGTGGTAGTGTCAGAAAGAATCACATTCATTTCATAAAGATAAAATTATCTATATTGCCTCCTGGAGGGCAGTAAATGACCAAAATGTAGGCAGTGATGCGTGTAGAGAACTTTACTGTAGCCTATATGCATTTTAATAAACCCAAAGAAATAGAAACAGCAAATGCAGTCTTCAACCGTACTAAATTAACCAGAGCAACAGACTAATTATTGATGTCCTGACGTCAATAAGTGACTAAGCTCCACCCTCTGACAGAAGTGTGTAAATGTGTGTTTGATTTAGGACATTGGATTCCAGAGTTACATGGTTAAAAACTTCACCCCTCTTATAGTCTGGAGTTATCTAACATAATATGTGATCCTCACATAGCCAGAATCACAGAGGTCACAATTTCTGATAGCCTTTACTGTACATGCATGTTAATGAACTCAGGCTTAAATACAAGTGTTTTCACCTGAGACGTACATGCAGAGAAATGTACATTGTCGCCCCCTGGGTTCACAGATTCTGATGGGTCACAGATTTTGGTGTAACACCTCAGCCAGTTCAACAATGGCGAGGCTTTTAACTCTTTGCCTCTGTGATCCTCTTTCATGTAACATTTTTGTGCATGCCTTTGATTCCAGTTTTAAGGCTGCCAAACACCTCTTTATTCTTTTCCACCTCACAAGTGAGGCTTTCAAACTGAACAGTTTCTTTTTTTGGCAGAACATCTCCTCTCTATGGTTTAACCTCACTGGGCGAGGCCTGTGGACCAGTAATTAAGGGTGTAACGTAAATGAGGACGGATTTCAGCCGGTGCAGCTGCTGATGGCTACATCTAGCAGATTAATGCGCCAATCATCTCCAAAATGTTTCTTTAACATGATTTCAATGTGTGTGTGATGCTTTCATGTCAATAAATCTTTGAGGAATGTTTCCAACACCTTGCTGCACCCTATGACACCAGAAAATACATAAGGCAGCTCTGAAAGAAAAGGGGGGTCCAGCCTGATACTAGCAACACAGCCACTGCGGGCAAAGCAGGAAGGACAGACGGTAAAAAATACCAACAATGCACGCATTATTTAACTTGATTAAAATCACAGACACACCATTAAAGGAGGAGCAGATTGACCATTTACACTTTAATTAGATTTTGAAGCATTTTATGAGATTGATGTCAATAAGAATATGAATGTACAGACCTCATTTGAGACAGTTTTGCTTATTTGAGACGCTGTAAGCTCATTCTCTGTGATAGCAAGGAATTATTTTATAGTTCAGGGATTTCAATCAATGAAAATAATTATTGCTGTTAAAACATCTTTAAAAGACAACAGGAACAATCCTGAGAGTAATCAGTCTCTGTCTTAGGCTCTGTAAACCTTCCATGCTGCTCATTTAAATATCATGAAAACACTTGTCATGCAGAAACAGTGTAGTTTAAGTCTGAAAAGATATATTCATATGTATTTTATATTTACTTTTTATAATATGAAAACAATCAGCATAAAAAGCACAAAGTCAACCTGCAGATCCAGCACCACCAACATAATCCAATACAACTGCCCTAAATTATAACAAAATATAAACAGCTGAGGGATGTTGACAAGATTAGCTAAGCTACTATGAGGTGAGTGACTGTCATTCTAACTCGGTACAACACACACTAGAATATTTATTGGATTTGATCATTTACAGTGATATGTTAGTTGTAAATTGTAGAAGGTTGTGGCTTAAAATGCCTTTTAGCTAATAAATGATACAATATGAAAAACATGCTCTTGAAATAGCTGAACTATTGAGGTGTGTTCACCAAATCTGAATAACAGTTTGTTGCATTTTGTCACAGAAAATCCAAGTGTTAAAATATAAAAACATATGCTAAGGCTTGATAAAAAAAAGAAAAAAAAGTGCATATAAAGTCTGCAGGAATCTCCACAACTATAGCATAGTATAAAGAGTTAGAAGGTGAAGAGTTAGTGAGTTAATACAAGGTGGTAAAGCCCAACAGTGCAAAGCGAGCCAAATCCCAGAGCAGAACAACAACGTTCAGCTTTAAAAAGCCAAACAAGGGAGCAAGAGACAAAACTAAAAGCACAGGAAAAAAAGTTTGGAAAGCTTGTCTACAATCAGTACTTTTACATGCACACCATAAAAACTTACCAGATTATTCATCTGATCATTTAAACAACATAATATAATTTGCTTTATCAAATAATGACTGTTATGTAATAATGACTGACCATTATCTGATCATGACTAAATTGTATTAACTCGCCTAGATTTCTCCCAATAATACAATGTCTTTGTGCATGTTGAGCTGTATATCTGATTTATTTTGTGTGCAAAAAACTATGTCACAATCACAACATGAGTGGAACACAAAAAAAATGATTGTGTGCAGAAGCAGGGAATCCAAGTATAAAAGAAACAAAGCATTCACATGTAGTCTTTTTCCAGACTATTTCACTTCTCATTAGCTCCCACATTAGCAGCTAATGCTGTGACTGTGGGCGATAACATGTTCAACAAAGACTAGATGTTTTGAAAATAACGGGAAGTTAGTATTATGTCACTACATACATTAGTACTCTGAAATTAATCCAGTGATTGACCGGAAAATGTAGACCGGGGTTTTTCAAATTAAATACATTTTTCAGATTAAATACATTTCTGATGTGCATGTAGATGTGTCAGATCTGTTCGTTACAATTATATGATAACTACTAGTTATTGGATTTTGATGGTTAAGTAAGTAAGTAAAACTTTATTTATAGAGCACCTTTCGAGATATTGAATACAAAGACAAAACAACAACACAGTAAAAGCCATAACAAATAAATGTACTTTGAGTTTCCCCTTATAAAGCTCCACTGAGTCGGCAGTTTTCATCCACCCAGTTTCTTATACATACTAAGCGTTTATGAAGAACAATTAGCTTCGAGACCTCAAACGGCTTAAAAGAGATGTATAACTAGATATCATCCACGTAACAGTGGTAAAAAACCTCCTTAATGAGCCCAAGATTTGCTGAAGTAGAAGCATGTAAATAAAAAACAAATGGGACCTAAAATAGAGCCCAACGAAGTAGGGTTGACAAAGATTTATAAGTTGTGTCAGCCACATAAAGGAGTGCTCTGCAAAGTAGGAGGAAAACCATTTCAATGCAGCACCAGATACATGGGTCCAGCACTAGCCTATCGAGCAGGATCTGGTGATCGACTGTGTCAAAGGCAGAAGAAAGGTTCAGCGTAAGTAGGATAGAAGAGTTACTTGAGTCATAAAATATCGCTCACTCTGAGAAGAGCTGTGTCAGTGACGTGTCCTCATTGTCCACCATTATTTATTTATTTACTTATTAAATATTCCAAACAGGGGTTACACAGTGGTGGGGTGGTTAGCACTGCAGCCTCACAGCAAGAAGGTCGCTGGTTCAAGGGCGTGGGCTTTCTGTGTGGAGTTCGTATGTATGTGTGGGTTCTCTCCGGGTCTCCGGTGTTTGTCTCTCTGTGTTGGCCCTGCGATGGACTGGTGACCTGTCCAAGGTGTATCCTGCGACTCACCTGCTAAATGCTGGAAAAAACTCCAGCTTATCCGTGACCTGTAATGACTTCTGCAGGCGATCCGTTCTGTGGAAAGCAGCATTGTTTGTTTGTTGTTTGCTCTGAGTGAACATACTTGATATGTTTTCTTTTATGGTTGTTACAAACAACTTTCCGTCCCTGTTTTTGATTAAACCAGCTGAATACAGAAGTAGCAAAATGCTTTTGTTTTGTTTTATTTTTTGTTTTTGTTTTTGTTTTTTTTAGTAACTGTATTTACCGTGCACTAATAAATATTCGCATGCATGTGCTGTTCGAGGTCATGGTGCACGCCTGAAAATAAGGCTCCCCCGAAAGCCCTGGTGCAATTCAAGCCCTGCAGGGCAGTGGATCCTGAGGATCAGGATTAAGAAATGCTGTTCTAGAGTCATTAACTCAGCAGAGAAGTGACATACCTGTTTTCATATGTGGGTTTTAAACACAAGTCATCAGCACTGTGTGTGACAACCTAGCCCCACTCCTACCTTCTTGTGATGATTTTATTGAGAATATTGTCTGCTGGAAACACTCTCATAAGTTGTATTTTTCTCCTGCTGCTTGCAGAGGCAGTTATTTGCAGGACACCATTATGGGTCATATTTAAAACTATGAACAAATTATCTATATGACTCTTTCAGCTGGAACACTTATTGATCTCTAATGGACTCAAGATAACACACAGTCCCTTAAATCAGAGAATCAGTGTGCAGATCTCAGAGTTATTATAAAAAACAAATAGTCCCACTGAAATCTGTGTCTGTTCTGAAGGTTATTCAGAGTGATTGGGACCCTTCCTGAAAGGATGTGTTGCTGTTGAGTCTTTAAAATGTCATTTTTCACTGCTGTGCTCTCAGACTCAGTACAAACAGACCGTGCATTATGAATGCGCATGGCATCGAGCTCGGCTGCATCTGCTGAGGGATCCCCCGTTAATATGCTTCTTGTAATTATTGGATTATTGAAGATTGGAGGAGCTGGTGGCCAATCTGAGCCCTTCACACTCATGATCACAATCACAAACATCAATACCCTCCTCCCTAGGCTGCCATCCATTCTGCAGCCACCCCCCCCACCCCTGTCCTCTTCTCTGACTGCTGAGTGTAGGAGGCAGAGCTGCTGGGAATCCCACAGTCATAGATTATATAACCAGCTCTGTGCTGCAGTCATGGTGCTCAAGCTGTGACACTGATTAACTGGTGGCTGCTCCTCTAAATCTAGCACCTCAACCTCCACATGGAAAAATGAATCATTTTACCATCTAGGCAAATATTTTTATTTTATTATATTTTTTCAACATCTTGACAGCTCAGTGTTAAGACATCAGAGTGCATTTGGACATCCAATTAGCTCCACAAAGCTAATATCTTTGTGGAGAAACAGCCTGAAAGTGTTTGGCCCTCTGTGTGTCAGCAGGCTGTCTGCACCACCTTTCCTCTGAGCAGTCAACATCGCTAACACTTCTACTTTAGGTGAAATTAGGTGACATTACTTTGGTACATTTGAAGCATACTGCTCTGCCTCTGAGGTGCGACCGGGCAATCCGGAGGCCCGAAATATCTGCAGCACATCCCCAGCTGCCAGAAATGATCTGCCTCTGTAGCCATGAGAGGGGCCTCGTCTGAGCCTGGACTGTTTAGAAACAAGACATCCCACTCAATAGTAATTTCCTCTGTGTGTGTGTGACACGATTTATACCGCCACAGTTAATATGTTAGTCTGGAAAACATTGGTATTTTTCACACTGACATTTTGACCTTATTTAAGGTCCATCTGCATCTCAGCAGAACATTCATATGAAAAGTGACAGCACAATAAGGAAAGTCTAAATATTAGGCGCCAGTATAACATAGATCAGGGATCCTCAATCCTGTTCCTTGAGGGTCGGTGTCCTGCAGGTTTTAGAGGTTTCCCTGCTTCGACACACCTAATTTAGACTCAGACAAGTCAGAGTCTGAATCAGGAATTAGTCGGAGTCTGCTAATTACCCACTGATTTGAGTCAGGGGTGTTGCAGCAGGAAAACTTTTAAAACCTGCGGGACATCAGCCCTCAAGGACCAGGACTGAGGATCCCTGTCCTAGATGCATGTCATGCTTTAATGTTTGCTCATTAGCCTACCGTGGTGATGGGATGTGTTTCTGGATCAGCTGCGAGGTGAAGAGGTGGGGCAAAAGATGAGAGCAGTGACAGGTGAGCGTAATTAACACAGCTGTGGGACGTCGTTAATCAGTCTCTCTTTATCTGCAGTGATGTGCTGCAGACCACAATCTGTCATTAGGATGAGACCGAAGCTCTGGAAAATAAGAGTATGGACTGTTCTCGTTATGAAAATCACAGATGAATGTGAAATATAGAAAGTATAGAAAGTTGTTTTTATAAAACACAGCAATTGTCACTGTGGAACTCTGTGTTCCAAAGAAAACCTTTCAGGGACTGTGAAAGACGACGACTCAGCAAAAAAAGAGAATTCAGAGGTCCCGCACAGCTAAACCACCACCCTGATGGAGAGGAACTTTGTAAACTGGTTTTATTCAGTGAGCCACAACAGGACTCATTCAAATGTTTAACATCTGTCTGGCAGTAAAATGCTTGTTTTTAGAACATCCTTTATGTTCCTGGAAGAAACCTCGTTAGATCTAAGTTACAACAGTTCCCAGCACATTACCACACATTTATAACTGCGACTGGTGGTGGTAGACACAGGTCTACTACACTGTGAGCAGACAAAAAGAAAATAATGGAAACTACTGCTCCATCTACACCCAAACTATCAATCCCCTTCATCAAGCTCCAGAAGAAAAGTATTATCAGCGATGTCCTGCAGCTGGCTGTAGGCTAGGATGTGGTTTTAGGTCAGCTGCAGGGCAGAGAAGTTAAGCAAAGGTTCAGCAAAACCACCAAATATGTTTTTAGTTTAACTTTGACTCACAGGTGTGTCCTTCAAACCAGAGCTTCTCAATGCTGGAGACCCCCCTGCTCTGTATGTTTTAGGTGTTTCCATGCTTTCACTCAGCTGACTGAAATGTATGGCTTCTTAACAGGCTTGCAAAGGATGTGTCAAGCAGTTCTGTTAATCAAAGTTGGGTGCGTTGGGGTTGGTAAACATCTAAAATTTAAAGGCCGGGGCATTCTTAACACCAGGATTGAGAGACGCTGCTCTAAACCACCACCCCTTCACACTGCCAGTAGAAATACAACATGTATCAGTGTTTCCACATCAGCACAAACAGGATTCTTAAGTGCTTCCTGGAACAAGCCACAAAGAGGAAGAAAGAACAGTAGCAACAACAGAATGGACGAGGGTTCAATTCCCAGATATGATGACTATTTTATCCTCTCAGGGTTACATTGGGTCAATGATATTTTGTAATTTCCTGGTTGGATTTAAGCAATCATCACTTTTAGGGTTTGCATGTCAAACTATTGAGCTGGGTTAACAAAAAAGTCACAGTTAAAGCTGAAACACATAATCTCTGTTTACAAATCAGCATTTAGGCTTCACAGCTTGACACTTCACATGCAGTTAATCTCATGACCCCTAGAGGTCACATCGTTGTAACATAATCATAACTGTTATTAGGAGTGTAACAATACAGCCACCGATTCAGCAATTACTGGCATCGAATCAAACATGGATCCAGTAATCATCTGTAAGTGCTCTTGAAACAACGCGTGAAATTGTTTCCATTGTTTTTGTTCTAACAACCAAAATGTCTCATTTCACTCTGATGAGAAAAATTTGGATCTCCGAAGACGTGGTGTGAAACTCAGATTACTACCTTGCTTATTATAACTAAGTAGTTAAAGTATTCAGTTTGAGATTGTAAACAGCATTACGATTTACACTATATCCTGCTGTAATGTCTACAAACAGAAATGTATTCTTTGTTTTCTCTTCTATGATGTGAACATTTTAAAGCTCAGCATACAGACTGTTTGCTGGTTCAGGCTGTTTGTGGTCTGACTGAGCTCTGGATGAAGTTTGCAGAGTAAAGCTGTAAATCCAGCAGTGAGCTCCAGCATATTTCTGCTTTTCTGTTTGTTGACAGCCATTGCCCATTTTGGAAGAAGTGCAAAGTAACTACATTTTATTAGATTTTTGTGATCTGATGGAGGTAATAGTGTTAATCAGCTGTCATATCGTCTTATATCAATAAATACCAAAAGTTATCCACAGACCTGATATCATATCGTATTGTGACCAAACATGTGGTTTACACCCCTTGTAGTTATTCCCCGCATGAACAAATGAGCCACGGGGTCATAATTTGGGAGGTCAGTCCTTAAGTTAAGGGGTTAATGATGATGATGATGATGATGAAGATAATTAGTCGACAGCTGATCCACAGCCTGTCCTCCTACTTACTGCTTAAAGTTTACAGTGTTCATTTAAATGTACATTGAATATGTTCAACACTTAAACAGACCACAAGCTATTATCTTGTCATTCCTGATTTGAAGCAACTCCCCCAACCAGTCCAGACAGATTGCTGTACTACTTGTCGTACTGGTTCTGCTGGAGTTTTTTCTCCCTGTTAAAGGAGTTTTTCCTTTCCGTTCTGTCCTCCAGCCGCCGATGGAGGATTGAATCAAAAAGTAGATTTGATGCTATTGGCATGAACTGGCATCAATTCAAATAAGGAATAAATGGACACTTTGAGGGAAACGATTCTGTTTATGCCACAGGTATTTGCCAGCGGTAAAACTAAGACCACTTGTTAGACATTTTCAAGTCGTTTCTAAAGCAGTGAATGACCCATAACTTGCTTTTCCTGTTTAACACCAGAAGGTTTGAGTAAAGTAGGAAACAACTGTTGTCATCCAATAAGGTCTTAATGCAACTCAGGCCTGGTGGAAATATTCATCACTGCTCCAATAAACAAGAAGGAGCTCAGAAAGGACCTGACAATGGTATATTTCCGTAATCCCAGCTCACTCAGCAGTGGGCAACTCCTGAAGCCACCATCCTGACGGAAATATGATTTTATCTGGTGCCTCCTGAAGATTTCCTGAACAGAACACTTCATAGCTGTCTGTTCTCATTATTGGACACCCCACAGCCAATCAGGACGGCCTCTTCACCCAAACCGTGTGTAAATACACCTGAGCAGTGAATCAAAGTTTCAGAGCCACCTTTCTGCACTGATCCCTTCTTCTGCTGTGGTGTCTTTAAACCCCAACTTCTCTGCAGCAGATTGAATTTCTGAAGCTTCACTCAATAATTTATAGAAAAGTCTTTAAATCGTTTCATTTTCATTCAGATTGTGTGAGACGGAGACGGAAAGATGGAAAAATACAGCTCAGCCACTTCCTGCTTTTCTGTGCTCTAATCCAACGAATCTCTCATTTACATTCATTTACATACTTTATTTATTTCTGTTGTCAGACAACCGAGCTGAACTGAACTGACTCAGATGATTTAGTGAATAAAATGTGGAGCGGGTGGGCGGAATAACAGTCTTATGTCGTCATTCAACAAACAGAGTCAGACAAACATGCAAAACTTTAGAATATATGAGAACTTTTACTGTTATGAAACAGCTTTATTTATGTTTCAGATGTTAGAGGTGAGATAAATGATTAGTGGGTGACAGAAAACACACTAGAAACTGAAACTATTCCACAGATTAGATTTATAAAAGAACCACGCTTCAAAAAGGGAGTTTACTAATAGGTGAGACAGGGAAGACAGAAAGATGATGAACAATAAATGGGGGAGGATGGATGGATGGATGGATGGATGGATGGATGGATGGATGGATGGATGGATGGATGGATGGATGGATGTGGGATAGTGGTGCAATAAAATGATGAATGAAAGAAAGAGGATAGGAGGGAGAATTTAAGGATGGAAGAAAGGGGTGATAAATGAATGAAGGAGGAGGCCTAAGAACATGGAGGGAGGGGTGGAGAGAATCAGACGAACAGAGCTGACTGGGTGAAGCAGTCAGAAGAAGCTCAGCAGGTGACTGGAGGTGTGGTGGAGGCTCGTTTTCCACACTGGAGAATGCAACAATCTGGTGAGAAGCTGTGTGAAAAGACAATGTGGATGACAATTACCAGACATCTCATCTCATTTCCCCATCTGCACGTCTTTGATTCCTCTTCTTGGTTTTCTTCTCTCATCTTACTCCCTCTCACAGAGAAGTGAGCAGAGATGATGTTTCATCCATCAGAATGAGACATTTTGAACAAATTTCCATTTAATTTGATGTTTAATTCATTTGATGTGACAGTTGCATCACCAAACCACAGTTCTGCTGCAACCTGCCTCACTAGATTTATTATTTCTGTCAGATAAGCAGCGAGTCTGTTTGTGACACTTCCTGTGTTTCAGGAATTGAGATGTCCTTCAAAAATGTTAAATTGAGCTTCGCTGATATTTCCAGATCGCAGACAGGACGTAGGAGATGAGGAGGCACAAATTAGAGCAATGAAATGATCCTCCTCAAACACAAACAGGGAAGCAGAAGGGGGGAATAAAGGGGAGTATGACATCATAAGTCATGTGATTTCTATATGTCATGCTATTTGCTGAGCTTGTTTCCTTTACACATATTTATCTTTTATCATTCCAACTTTCCTTCTCTCCAATGTAAAAATGTCAGGGACATTTTCAGGTTTACCAGACTATCTGGTTTTTTAGAACCACTTGCTTTTTATGGACGTGCTTATTTTTTTTATTTTTATTTTTTAATCTCTTCTTCTTTTTTCTCTGTATTAAAAAGTGACATGACTGAGTCCATCTGCTGGTTAAGAAAGCACTCTCACAGTTTGCACATGTTAGGTGCATCCTATATTTATACATGCCTGTCTTGTAACCATGGCAGCGCGGATGTGTGTCACCTTATG
Source organism: Melanotaenia parkinsoni (assembly GCA_036919975.1). Classification (NCBI taxonomy): domain Eukaryota; kingdom Metazoa; phylum Chordata; class Actinopteri; order Atheriniformes; family Melanotaeniidae; genus Melanotaenia; species Melanotaenia parkinsoni. The sequence continues at coordinate 8,897,116 of JBAFTA010000004.1, forward strand.
AGCAGAAGAGAAAATGGAAAGGAGTTAAATGTGTTGAGTTTGTGAGTGAAGTGAGGGAAAACAATCACACATTTTTGTTCCTATTAATGAGATCCATTAAATAAGACATAAAAGAAAAACGCCCCTTTCTTGTCCCGGTTCTGTGTGTTTATTGATGCAGTCGGGGTATAAGATTATGTTGACTTAGTTGCAGCATTTACTCTTAATAACGTAGAGCAGTTTCACATCCTTTTCACTGGAAAAATTTGAACACATTCACTACCGGATTCAGTACAGTGACAAAGTAATAAGCATTAAATTTTAATAATGCAATCACTGCAATTACCTTTTCTTCTTTTAAATGTTTTCTGGTGATGGGAAAGAACATCTCATCACCCAGTTGAACATAAAAGGGAGAATTATAACCATCAGATTAGACCTGATGCGTCAGTCTGGCTCTGTTGTTATTGTCTGTCCAGCTGGATGAGATGCACGTAGTCAAGAAAATGCAGTTCTGAGGTCTCTAATAATTAGGTGTCTGTATGTTGATTTCCACACATAGCATGACCTTCACTGGCATCCCGAGTGATTTCTGGTTTGACACATCTTGACATATTTACTGTCATAAATAGAGCATGTGTGAAGTTTTAGTGGAGCAGTGTTGAGCTGAAACATCTCGTGGAGTCACAAACATGTGATGTTTAACAAGTAAGGGGTGTCAGATCCAATAAGGAATATAACGTCTGGTGAAATCCAGACCCAGTGTTCAAAAGACTGAGTTACAGCTACTTTAGGGTAAGACATGATGTTTTTAATCCTTCAACTAAATTAACTACAAGAAAAGATAAATTTCTCTTGGAGTCAGACATGTTTTTCCACCACCAAACCTCTCCAGCCATCTAATCTTTATTGCTGCGCATCCGGTCTTTTTTGTCATAAAGATCTCTGGCTAATATTAACCCACTGTTAGCCCAGAGAATTTAGTCCTGCATATGTCAACTCAAGTCAAAGTGTAATTCTGTTGCATATTTAACAATGACTCCAGATTACTAAAATCATGCACAAGCCCCATGAATTTAAACATAAAAAAACAACTATGAGAACCAATAAATAAGAATGAGACCATTTAAAAAAACATTAAATTAAATAGTTGAAATAAGATATATTTGCATTATGAAAGATAAACTATCCTGTTCAAACAACCAGCAGCAAGAAACAAGATTTTTTTGGGCGGTTTTAAAAAGAACATATCACACAAACAATCAAAAATATGACAGCTGCACAGCTGAAAAGTGTAAATGACAGACTGGTTAGAAATGATAGAAAAGCAACATGAACTCAAGTGAGATCCAACCAAGCTATGTAGAACACCATCTCTGAACACACAACTGTCCAACCTTGAAGCAGATGGGCTACAGCAGCGGAAGACCACACCGGGTGCCTCCTGTCAGCTAAGAACAGGAAACTGAGGCTACAATTCACACACACTCACCAACACTG
>JBAFTA010000004.1:8903097-8916121 GCA_036919975.1 Melanotaenia parkinsoni
GGATGGATGGATGGATGGATGGATGGATGGATGGATGGATGGATGGATGGATGGATGGATGGATGGATGGATGGTGTGAAACATTTTAGTGGCATTAAAGAGCAACAAGGCTGAAGGCCTTCAGGCTCCTAAGCAACCGATCAGCTTGCTGATGGCTTGAGCTGGCTGTGCATTTAGCCAACAGAGCATTTCATTTGTGGACAGGACTCTGTTAGCATTGCAGTTAATCCGTAAGTGGTCGTCTTGGTAATGGCTGCCGGTCACTGCATCAGATTTTGTGTTGTGGATTTCCTGATCCTGCTGATGCCGAAGAAAGAACTCAACAGGCTTAGAAATACAACTGCCAGAGGACACAGCATCATGGACATCAACACAATAAGTACAGAAGAGGCAAAACTTTCTGCTGCTGTGACTGGTTCAGTAGAGGATGAAATGATCTCCAGAAGGCACAAAGTTTAACATTAAATCCAATCACTTCTAGAGCTTCCTTTTTCATCTTAAATGAGGCCATTTTAGGATCTACAAGACAACAAACCCTTTCAGCTAGTAAAATTGTCAAATATATATATATATATATATCATCTATATTCCATCATGGAAGAGTCTCCAGAAAAAAATCTTCAATACAAATTCCTCCACCCACCACACAGCAGCAGTATACTATTTCAGTTTCAACTAAAGTTCTGTCAGGTCAGATATTAGATTCTTTCATGTTGTAATTGTGTCTGGCTGAGCATTGTTAATTCTTGCTGGTGACAGCTCCAGGTAAGCAGTGTCTGAGTGGGTGTTTCCAACGCTGTGGAAACATTTTCTTTGCTGCAGTCAGTCCTGCCAGCCAGATTTTCTTGTAAGTCTTGTAAGAATGAGTCATCATTCAGAAGGTGTATGTGGATTTTGTTTAGTTTAAATTTGTTTTACCTTTTTGTTTTTGGAGTTGATGTCTCACTTCAATCTGCAGTTTATGAGTTTATCTTGATTTCATTGTTAAATTCATTCCTTGGTTAATCTTGTTCTGCTCTCCCTGCAAATCTGGATAGAGTTAACCAGTTACCATACCTGCCCTTCGTTTGTCTTTAGCTCTGTCTGTACAAATAATGTCCACCACCCTGATGCAGCAGATGATTTATAAGCAGGAACTAAAATCATGTGCACTGTCACATTTTATTAGTATGAACTGACACACTAATGCAGAGTGGCGTTACAAACCACCTGCTTAACTAACAAATGATTAAAAAAAACATCATTTCTGTTGCTCACAGGTTATAAATCAGCTCATTATGCACACATTTAATCAGTCAGCACCCAAAGGGATGAGGAATTATTGATTGTTAAATTCAGTTTTTAACATTAACAATTCAGAGAATTTAGGTGACAAATTTGTTCAGAAGCGCTGACATAAGAACCCACGTAAACACAGCAGGTTCATGCAGGATCCACACTGAGCCCACGGTCTAGTTCAAACTAGGGGCATTGTTGGTTTGAGGCCATATTGTAAACTTGAGGCCACCATGCTGCTGTGTCTCTGCTGGTTTCCGAGGCAACCAAGGAAAGAGGAGTTTTGGTTTCTGCTTTTCTGGGTGGACCACAGCCGTTCTTCCTCCCCTTGCATCTCGGTCCTCTTTCTTCTCTCTCCTCAGTGACTGGGGCAGCTGGTGGGAGGTGGTGGGTTTTGTAGCTTAGCAACTCCCTCAGAGGATGGCGATTGATATGCAGCTTTGTTCAAGTGTCTCTGTCTCTGAGCCAGAGAGGGGGATGCCTGAACAAAGCAAGCCTTATTGAGGCCTCCCCTCCTCCTTCTCTTTGCCCAGGCGCAATAATGTGGGAGGACAAATATTTCAGCTCAAAGGAACTGAGGCTCAGCTTACAGCAGCAAACTTTAAAGTAAAACTCACAGACTGCAGAACCTGGAAGACATTCAGGTGTCTCCAGCTTAATGAAAGCACTCGGCACCGAAAGTATGAGCTCAGATTTTTCTATTTACTCCAAACTTTCTAATCACTTCAATATAAAACCATGCAAGTCAACATTTATGTCACTGCTTCAAATGTTTCTGTGATGTTAACACACTTCAAGCTGTCCACTCACCTCTTAATCTGTTGGCGTCTCATGTTTTTTGATTAAGTTCATAAAGCACATTTTTAAAAAAAGAAAAAAAAAACAAAACAAAATACGTTCAAAATACTTCCCAGTTAAAATTTTAAAGTCAAGAAAAAGATAAGATACACTGCCCGTCCAAATAAAGAGTCGCCACCTGGATTTAACTAAGCAAATAAGAGCCTCCTATTGGACAATTACTGCATGGATGACGATGCTTGCTGGCAACAAGTTATTTAACCCCAAGCAATGCAGTGAGCAGCATCTCATTTCTTGGACAGCAATGTCTGAAGACATATCCTGTGGTCATGGAAAAGATTTCAGAGGGATCAAATTATCTGCATCAATTATCGGAAAAAATCCTGAATGATCACGATCGGCTATTTGATGAAGTGAAATTGAAGAAAAACAACAGTAAAACTCAGGGCTGTGTTTAATAGTGAAAGTAAGAACATGTACACACAAACAGTGTGAAGGGACCTCAAGGAACTGGAACCAAACAGCTGTGTAGCCATAAGAAAACCACTAATCAGTGAGGATAACCAGAAAAAAGGTTTCAGTTTGCCAGGAAGCATAAAGACTGGACTCTGGAGCAATGGAAGAATGTCATGAGTCCAGATTTACCCTGTTCCAGAGTGATGGGAGCATCAGGGTAAGAAGAGAGGCAGATGAGGTGCTGCAGCCATCATGCCTAGTGTCCACTGTAAGCCTGTGGGAGCAGTGCTATGATCCGGGGTTGCTGCAGTTGGTCAGGTCTAGGTTCAGCAACATTACGTGCTCAAAGAATGAGGTCAGCTGATACCTGAATATACTGAATGAGCAGGTTATTCCATCTCTCCCGATGGCACAGACGTGTTTCTAAATGACAATGCCAGGATTTGGAAAGAGGAAGAGGTGGTTCAGGGAGCATGAGATAATGCTCTGGATGGAAATAAATGTTGTGACATTGCAGAAGTTTATTCCACAGCGAATGTTACTGAAGTTAAAACTACAGTCGGTCAGACAAAATATTAGTGTGTTACATTTTTTGGGGGGACAGGGAGTGTGTAAAACCATTTACAATTACCCCAGATATTCAGTTTTAAATATAAGCCTTCTACAGATCTTTGCATATTTTTATACACTGAAGAAAATTGTAAGTATAAAATAAAAACACCTCAGTGAAAATGTGCTTTCTCGATGCTTCTAAAGCGTTTGGTGGATAATGATATTCTGTTATGCTTTGATGCGATGCTCTGAAGAGCTTTTCCAGCCAGCATACCTTGTAGAAACGCAGCGTTAAAGCACACTCTCAACAGAGCTGCAGTAGAGTCACAACCAGCCCCTCCTGCAGGCTGATTTTCAGAAACATCCTCATGAAGTGGAGATGCTGCTGTGCCTTCTTTACCACTGCAGTGATGTAAGAACCGGAAAACAGGGGATGGGCGTATCGATACTCTGGAATCGATATTTCAGATTTAATACTTTTTTGAATATCAAGATACCACCGTACTGATACAAACAGCATCATTTTTTTCATGTCTGAGAGTTTTTGGCAATGAAATAATGTGTGAAATTCCTTCTGCGTCCTCTGTGTCACATGATTATGGTAGCCTATCAGGTGTCGTGATGATGATGCAAGAGTTAGTGATGATGATGATGGGGAGTTTTAATATTTTAATGCAGGTTTTTGCACAATATGTTTTATTATATTTATTATATAACTATTTCAGATTATAGTTTTTATATTCAATTTAAAGATGTAAATAATCTTATATTGATTTGTATTGTAATTATTTAATTACTTTAAAATATTTATTTTAATCTTATTTTTTTATATAATTTAGTATAATTGATACATTTTATTAGAATATTATGAGCATTTCTTTCAAGCATTTATGTTAATTAGTTTTATCCATATTTCATATTGCCTTTGCTACAAAGACATTAATGCGTGCTGTACAACTACATGATTTTCCTGTGTGGGGCAAAAGGTATTGGCCATAAAAAGTGCCATAAACTAATGGTATCGGATCAACAGGAAAATTTTGTTTTTTGCCAATCTCTACCAGGAACCTGAAGGGTGGAGCTCTCACTACACTGTGGCCATGACATGCAGGGACAGGGTCTGAAAAACTCCAGCAAAGGTTTAAGCTCCTTGATCTAGCTTCAGATTGTAGTCCATGCACCATGCAGACAGTCCATGGATTTTACTCCTGTAGGCTATCTCCTCTCCACCAATGACGAGTCCATCCATGATTATGTCATCCACAAACTTGATGCAGTTGGTGAGGTGAAGAAATGTTTAAATGCATCAATCGGTCCACTCTAGCTTCACTTTTCTCTGTTTAAGTAGTAAAATTGAGCAGTGACTTATACTGACATGTCTACAGATCATTTGTGTTTGTATAAACAGACCTCTTAGTTCAGATAAAAAAAATTATGCTTAGAGATTTTTGGAAGTAGAGGGATGTGGCTGGAAAACACCCGGCTAACTGAAGGATTCTTGTCTGTTCTCCCGAGCAACTGGTCACAGAGTGACTGTGTTCATTATGTCTGCAGAAACTCAAAGGCCAACTGTTATTGTGGAGCTGTGACCTTCAGTAATTGAATAATAACAAAAAGGAGCGTCACAGTGGTGCACGAAGAACTTCAGTGGGTGTTCAGTGAAGCATTCCTCTCAGTTCATAGCAGACATGAACCACCCAAGTAACATTAATTCACCATGTCATGAATTAAGATGAAAATGTGACTGTGCTGCTCAAGTTTTCTTTTCTCTCCTTTTCTTGTTTTTATTTGGACAAGCCTGAAGCATTTTCCATTTCTGTTATTTGCAGTCTTCATTTATTCTTCAACAATGTCGCAGATAGTGATATTTACACATTTGAAAAGCAGGGAGAATATATTTTTAACATGTAGTCTTTGTTTGGCCCTTTAACAAAATGTAAAAAAAAAATAAAATAAATAACGATAATAATATTGTATATTTACTATTTATTACCGTGTGATATGTCAAAATTATTGCATTATCATTTTATTATTATTATCTCCATTAGGGGACAGAAGAAAATATCAGATTGGGAACAATAGGGGTTTCAAGCCAAGTTTTTACCATAAAATGGTGCAAAAGGTCTCAGAAACTGTATGTTTCAAATATGACACATACTGCATTAAAGGGTTAACAAATCTCACAAAAAGTCCCCCATGACACCAAAAATATTCAAGCAGACCTTGTGGTTGCAGAGATAGACCCATTTAATTGTGGGTATGCAATTTTTGAACAGACTTTAGGGATAGGGATTATGAAAACTTTTATAATTTTCTTTAAGGAAAAACTAACATTAAGTTAAATCAAATTATTTAATGACAGCCACACATTACAAGTTAAAGAAGAAGTTGGTCACTGTTAACCAGCTGTGTATATTAGGTGCTAATTAAACATACAAAACACAAACATCTGACCTGTGAGTTACAGCATCAGATGCATCCTACACAAAGTTGTTACCCCAAACTGCACTTTTCTAATCTTTAAATAAAACCAATGGCAGTTGTTTGCATTATTGTTTTGCTGCTTTCTGAAATCATATTTTTTTCTGAAGAATTTTGGAGAAACTATTTTATTTATAATTTTTATGGATGAAGGAATGAGCTGATGCTGATGGGGATTATTTTTGGAGGCAGATTATTTCATATTTCTGCTGTATTTCCCGCAGTAAACAAGATTTGGATGCCCTTCCTGTTTGTTTGATGAGTTCATTGTTGACTGGGATAATTTTATTACTGATATGTCCTAAAAGAAAAAAAAAGGATTTGATATGTCAAGGTGTGTCTGTGCTCCACATTGCAGATTCTGATGCCACTTTTTTTTATCAAGGTTGTAAAAAATAAATAAATAAAATACAGTTATCAATAAATAGCCACAGATAAAAAGCTCTAAAAATCCCATTTTATTAAAACAATGATAAAAACATGTACAAAAAAGAAAAAAAGTAAAATACTATTTCTTAAAAAAAGCATTCTTACAAAAGTCTTGATACAGAATTTCTTCATTTGTGGTTTCACTGTCCAGTTTCTTTTACCAAAACTCAAATTATCCAGAGTTTCTCTTCCATACAGTACTAAGAACATGGAACATGTAGATCCTGAATGATTATTAGACAATTACAAATGACTATAACATGTAAATAGTTTCATAAAAAACTGCAAAACAATAATGAGTCATCAATAACAGATACAAATCCACCTACCTCATTTTTAAAAGAGCAAAATCTAAATCTCTAAAATATCTGCTCTACACAATCACTTTACACTCCATCACTACTTAACTTTTTTCTTTTTTTGTGACTTTTTTCTTGTCATTTAGGATAAAATATTTAAAGTAACCAGCAAATAAACCACTGAACTCTGAGAAAATGATCCTTTCTGACCTGTTTGATCAGATTCAGAGAGTAAAATAAGGTAAAATGACACAAGCAGTGACACGATATCGACATCTTATTTAAACCTTATATCCAGCAACTAATAAAAAGAAAGAAAGAAAGAAATTATACTGATTTCTCAGAGCAGTGTTTCTCTTTCTTGGCTAAAAAGAGCTCTGCAGCTTAATGTCTAAGTTCTTACGCAGAATCGATCAGAGGTCCATATAAAATCTGATTTATCATCCTTCACAGGAGAAATATTGCTGCTTTCTTCAGTCATTTGTGTAACATTTGAGATTTCCACAATTTCATTTTTGATATATTTATATAAATGCTGGATTCTGCAACATAAATATAATTTTATTTATTCTTATTGTTTTATTTATGTATATTTTAACTATTTCAAATTAGTTTTTAATTTATTTTCAAATTGTTTTTTTTTTCCCAAACAAAACTCTGTTTTTCTATGTCCAACATCATTTTATGAGCATCTGGAAGGATATGTGTGTTATAAATCTAAAATGAAAATGAAAAACTGAGTAGTATATATCTATAATGTGTGTTTTTACTGATGAGATTTTCAGTGCAGATGTCCATAATATTCCTTTCAGATATAAAGAATGTAATGGTGAATATCTCAAATGTAAAGCCAGGATGTACACGATGCTGTCAATCGCTGTGGGAAGAATGTTACTAATATCTAAAATATTCACTTTCACTGAGAAGTACTGAATTATAGATATCCGCACGGCATAAACTATTAAACCTTAAATGGCGACTTAAACACTTTCAGAGATTTTTAGTTGAGTTAAACTCAGCTTTGATGAGTACAATCAAATGTTAAGATGTAAACGGAGAATCTCGACCAGTCAGCATGTTATTCTGGACATCTTTACAATCATGAGTAAGAAGGATTTTCCTACATGTATCTAAATAGCATTTACAGACAGATTAAATGTTAAATAGTCACAAAGCTGAAAGATTTACCTTCAGTAACCGTTGCAACCCTGACATCCTCCAGTTGGGGGAAGTTGTGAACAGATGGTGCCAAACTGGTCCAAAACTGTAATTTTGAACTTTCTTGAACTGTCTGTACTAAAACCTCTCATTTTATTCTGTTGCGCTTTATCTGGGTTGCAGAGATAATGTTCATATATTGTACTATGATTTGATAGAGGTTTAGGGCTACAGCTGCGTAACTTCAAAGAGATATTACGATTAATCCTGAAACATTTTTCATTTGTGCTATGTGCCATTTTTATTTTTATCTTTACCAGTTACACATAAACTAAGTCTTCTTGTACTACGACTCCAAAAGTATTTAAAATAAACTTTGTGGTTGAAGAAATATAGTCATTATGTTATGGGTATGTCATTTTTGAGAAGAGCAGAGGCCTAAAAAATAGGTACAGGGTTCAATGGCTTAAAACATAGCAACTGAAGTCAAATCCATAGAAAAAACTACAACATGGCTGTTTTTACACTTTAGGCAGATCGTTTTAGTTATTTGTTCTGGCAGTGCCATCACTACGTTTCCCATCAACACCATGACGTATCCACTGACTGTTTGGTGTTGTTTAAGAGTCTGAACAAAGTGCAGCTGAATGAGGAGAGACAAACAGACATGAGGCGCAGGTTGACGGTGGAAAGAATGAGGCTGGTTACAAGAATAGAAAGAAAGTAGAGCAAGATGTAGACGACTAAAGAGGGGGTAAAAGCCACTGACATGTGGGATGCAAAAATTTGGCTAGTACACATTCTGATTGGCTGGTAACTCTAGGATTCTACATTGAGCAAAACAGTTCATTTAGAGTCCTGGTCACATTATGCTGAAGATAATTGTAATAAAAGAATAAAATATCAACACTTGTGTCGATAATAAACATCAGAAACATCATCCTTTCATCTTGATTGAAGAAATCAAAATGTTCTTTTTTTAACTTTTTTAAAATAATTGACCGCAAATAAAAAAAAGGCAAATAATGATAAAAAAAAAAGAAAATAAAAAAGAAAATGAAAATGAACATCTCATGGTTTGCTGGCGATATTTCTTGCCTTGTTTCTAGGCAGTTTTCTAGCAGTTTGTTTCCAGATCTCAGACATTTAACATGGTAAGATCTGATTATTGGAAGAAATGTTGGACAAAACGGCCAAAACACTGAAGCTGAAACAGACTTAAATGGAAAAGGTAAACGTATTCTGGGTCTCAGCAGGGCGTCCCGAGAGCTGCTGTAGAGTCTTTCTCTCTGTCATAGACTGCTGACTCAGCAGGCAACATGATCTTTAGGGCCTCCTCTTTGCTGGAGGGGGACAGGGAAGATGGTGAAGGCGTCGTAGGTGAAGAAAGGGGGGAGGTGGCGGTGGTTGAGGCGGAGGAAGATGAAGATGAGTTGCTGTCAGGGAGGCACTCCTCGCAGCAGCAACAGCAGCAGTCCATGAAGGCCTGGCCCAGAGAGCGACACAGACAGAGCAGCAGCACCGGTGTTGCCGAGCAACGAACAAACAGCAGGAACTGCTCCACAAGAGCCAAAGCGGGCAGAACCACAGCCGGTAGAGCAGCCATCACCGGGCTGGACACATATGCTAGGGTGATGTCACAAACACTTTGTGGTAGGTTGCATGTGATGTACAAGATGGTGAGCGCCATCACAGTGGAGCGCAGCCTCTGCTCCCTCCCGTGCTGCTTCTTCTTAGCTGAGGATGATGAGGAAGAAGAGGAGGAGGAACATCTGCCCATCATTTTTTCATTAATGGCTTTTGGAGGTAGACGCTGGGCTAACACCTGCCGTGTCACCAGGTCGCAGGCCAGCGTGAAGAGCAGAGGCAAACAGAGGTAGCAGCCAAACATCCACCACATGCGGGCCTCGTGGTAGGTCAGCACCAGAGCATAGATGTTCTCTGGGAGCTCCTCAGAAGGCTCACGAACACAAACATCCACCTTAAACTTGTCAGTTCGAGCTCTTAAGGCCGCCATCAGCGAACCTGTGGGTTGGTTTTGTAGGTCAGAGGACAGTGCCGGTAGGCTGACGGTTTCCTGCATGAGCTGCCACAGCAGCAGCTCAGGGGCAGCCAGCACCATGGAGCCCAACCAGATGACGCAGAGCTTGGAGAGGATGGACTGACAGGGCTCCACCTTTGGAGTCTGATGTGGGACGGGCCCGGTGGCCGCGTGGAAACGATCGATACTCAGCGCACAGAGGCTGAAGGTGGCCACGCCCAGAGAGGTCACCTGACAGAGAAACGACAAAGCGTGAGGAAACCAGGGACAAAGAAATACCCGTGCAAGTACAATACAAGAAAAACTTTATAAACGTTTACAGTGCCAGTCTGACCAGTGGTGGAGCTAGACTTTTATATATGGTGTGGCCAGCAGGTAGTACAGACTTTATCAGTGAGCTATATTCTAAAAAAGGAAATGATTGTGTGTCTTTCTCTAACACACTCACATACACACTGCTGGGATAACTGTGGTCACATGAGAGGCACATGAGAAATAAAACATCTTTACATTAATAATCTGGAAATATTTACAAGTTCAAAAAGGTTCATAGAAGGTACATTGGTTGTTTTGGGGCGCAGTAACTATGTGGAGCTTGATGTAGTAGTAGGGGTAATAGGGCGCACTAGGCAGAGCAGTTTTAGCTTACTGTCTGGTGGTAGACTGGATCCTGTGGCTAGCTCCATGTTGGGCAAAGTTGGTGTGCCTGATACGGATACATTTTGGCCTGAACTGTCTTGTTCCTCTGACAAAAAGGTCAGAAATATCTCCTTCTCTCTTCATTCTTAAATCTTCCTATATAAAATAAAACTGCCTTCAGACTATATTTTTCCACATTTTCAGACTGCAGCTACTTTAAAATTAAGTAGCAGCCTTGCTAGTTGTCTGTTTAAATTAAACCAGATCCTGTTGCTCTAGCTTAGATAGCGCTAAGTAACTTGGATACTGAGGTACTCTTTAAGCATCTTATAGTTTATTTTCAGCTCAAATGTGAAAATCATAATTAACTGAGTTGATGTTTAGTCCCAAAATACACTGACTGAAAACTAAATATGACATGGTTTCCCCACATTTTCTTAAAATCAATCTAGTGCTACCATATAATTAAATTAGTACTGTTATGTAGCTTCATGCTAACATCAAGTTAATAGTCTTACATAACATCAGTATTTGGACTTCATGTACACAGGGACAAAATTATTTCTATAAATTTGCAGCCAAATGTCAATATTTTAAAAGATGACTAATTAGGAAACTACTTCAAAATTTACTTCAAACTGGTGTAGTTACACTGGTAATCCGTGTGTGTCTGGAGAGACATCTCTGTCTTCCTTCTGTGACCTGTCAATCATATGAGGTGGCACCTTAGGTGTCCAATCAGATTTGAGAGGTGGCCGGTGCCACCCTGAACACCCCTCTAGCTCCGGCCCTGAGTCTGACACTACTGTCCTGCTGTAAGGTGACAGGAGAGCTTGTGTATAATTATCCATCTAAAATAAATTAAAACTCAAAACTTTCAGAGCAGTTTGAGTCAACATGTTTGTAACTGCTCAGGCCGAATAACTCACAGTTCTGCCATTTTAACACTGAAATTCAAACTATGACACTAAAAATACATACAACCCCAATTTCAAAAACTTGGAATGCTACGTAGAATGGAAAGAAAACCAGAATGCATTGATTTGCAAATCTCATCAATCCATTTTCCCTGTAGTACATAAACATATGTTTTTGATAAATCAGGTGTTTAAACTCACTATGTAATGTAAAATATTAGCTCATCATGAATTTGAAAATGTATTTAATTGTAAAATTATCTAATTATTTCAGAAAAACTGAAGAGAAAAATTATTTGTAAAATTATCATATTAATTAAGATGGAGCTCTTTTTATAAAAATAATATAATAATAACAACAATAATAATAACAATAATAATAATAAAATAATCATCATCATAATGCACTATAGTTTTGTTTAGTAGATTGTATCCAGTAATTCAGATATTAATTTAAGGTTAAAATAAATAAAAAGTATGACATCAAAAATACTTAATTTTCTTTATTTGCTGCTGATACCAAGCCTATTTTAGAGTTTCCCATTTGGTTTCTATTAACTAGCAGCACGAATCTTCAGTCAGAATTATGAACACGTTGTCCCATTTTAATTGGATTCATTCTTCAAAGCAGGTTGAGATTCATGACTAAAAATACATTTACAAAAAGACTTTTAGAAAATACCACCAATAATACCAACCAATTATTTTTCATTATTTTGTGCATGATTGTCTTCTTTCCTTCTATATGTAAATAAACCTCTGATTTGTTTTATTTTCTTATTTATTTTGTGGCTGCTTTTTTATATATATATATATTTTTTTTTCTTTTGTCTATTTATTTAACCAGATCTGTTTGAAAGATGTTGAATACAATAATCATTGAGATTGTGGATCAATTACTGACTAAATTTGAGGTTGCATTGAAGTTTATTTTCTTTGTTTTCTTCTTAGAGCACACTTTACTGTGGCTGCCTTGTTGAAAGCTGCAGATTTTCGGAAACTTTCTTGGTGATGTGTTACCTGACTGGTTTGCAGATTTCCTCTGTGTTCTAATGCTAAACTGTGAGCAAAAGTTACAGAATTACAACTCGAGACACAAAACAGTCTCCCATTAACATTCAGAGCAGAGACAGGGAAATAAAAAACCCACAGTGGGGACAGAAAGCCCATTATGTGGTCACACCTCTCACCCTGTAGACCAAGGACAGTTATTGGAGCCTCGTGCACATTAAAGTTGTTGGTTCTGGCCAGGAACACAGACTATAGTTACAGAAACTTGTCCTCTCTCTGAGTGCTTAATGACCTCGAACGGTTAAGACACAACTCGGGATAATTAAGACTTGGGTCGTAATTAGCATGAGAATACTTAAACTAACAGAGCATGGGGGGCAGCTGGCAGCTGGCAGCCTGACCTGCTCTAAACACTTCTCAGTAAAAGAGCAGTTTTACAAAACGTTACTTAATTAGCAGGAAATGGATCCACTCAATTTCCATAAAAATAACTGAAGCAGGAAAGAGTGGAGGGGGCAACAAGCTGACCTCCTTTTAGGCTGCTTCACACAAGCTGTTATTACAAATTATCAAAAGTCCTGGACGGTGATCTAAAAGCTGGTTAGGAGCCAAAGCAACAGCGCCGACGGCTGTAGGACCCGGAGTCTGATGAGACCACCAGAAGAACTGCACCGTCACACTGAGAACAGAAATCTAAATGAAGATGTCCACCAGCCGGAGACAGTCTGAGCCACGAGTTTGAGTCTGGTATGAAGACTCATGATTCATCTCTTCATCCATTAAAAAGCTCACTATACTGTAAATCAATACAATACTAAATTATTTCATTTTCTACCTTGTTGATCTTTGGAGTTTCAAACTCCTTTGGCTTTGCCAAATTACTTTTCTAATATATTATTATTATTATTATTATTATTATTATTATTAATAATAATAATAATAATAATAATAATAATAATAATAATAAT
>JBAFTA010000004.1:8919660-8937973 GCA_036919975.1 Melanotaenia parkinsoni
AACAGAACTTCTCATGTATGATTCATATATATATATATATATATATATATATATATATATATATATATATATATCAACAAATTAGCATTTGAATGATTACATATTTGGTAGTTTTCATAAGGACTGACGTTCACGGAGAGGTTTGAAGACAAAAAGCAATGAAAATAAATGTGTTGCTTTTATATCAATTTTGGCTGAAGGAATTTTTAAATTGAACTGACCCATAAGGGTTAACAAACGGGGGCCTGAGTAGCATGTGGAACCTGCCAAGCACTGTTACGACAAAGAAATAACCCATTAAACACTAATTTTCTTACTTTTTGTGTGTGATGCACTTAATGTAATAAATTCCAGACCATGACATAGTAGGACAGGAATTAGTGTCGATCAGACTGTTGCCCCTGAACCTCAAATCAGAAATGGGAATCAGAAGACCTAGTGATGTTTGGAGCAGTTTGGAGAAGATAAAAAATGGTAAAACACATTAAAAATAGCCATAAGTGCCATTTTCTCAATTTGTAAAATGGGTTCAGTTATGGAAATGATTTAGAAAATCCTTCAATAAATGACAGAAAGTTTATCTAAAAGGGTTTAGACTGCGCTTCATTTTTGCCCCCTTGTATACTGCATTTCCACGTATGTTTGCATAACATTAACTTGTGAACTGAGACTGTTGGACGTTACATTTGCAATGAATGAATCATTTTTGGGAAAAAAAATCATAAATCTTGGACTGAAACGTCAGCAAATCATGAACTTAATTATTAAAGTTAATTTAACATTAATATTTGCATCAAAATGTATTGGTATACATGGAAACATTTCACTAAAAATGACAAATACTGACCCACCAAAGTGGGAAGGGTGTGAAGGATTAACACCTTTTTATCCAGAGGATTAGGGTGCTGGTCAAAACTGATGAGATATGCAGTATTTATTGCAGATTTAATGATCTGTAATTATTCTTGCTGAGAATAAACTAAACAAAATTAGTTAATTTTACAGAGCTGAATGACTGATGTGGTTCAGAGAACCAAAACAAACAGCACACATAAGACTGAATAACATTTCATATGAAATAAACTGTAAAAAACAAACAAACAAAAAAAACCCATAACGAGTGTAGTCCAGGTTTGATCTGCTGTAGATGACTGGCTGTTGCACATCGTCCATCAGTTCACTGACAGCATCGTTACCATGGTGACGCCAAGAAACCACTGAGCACAAAATGTAGCAACTTTGAATAAAATATTTCCAACTAAATTCTCATCAGCAGCTTCCCTCTTGTGAGGAAGAAAAAAACAAGGCACAGAAGAAGAAACTGTGCCAGCTGGTGATTTTTATTTATTTTTTTAGGTCCGGTTCGGTGAGACTGAAAATAAAACAGACTTCATGTCCCACAATCCTTAGCTCTTCAAGGAGGCTGTCAGCTTCCTCTGGGCGTCCTTGTGCTTCTTGCGGTACTCCTGTGGAAACAGAAAAGTTGAGACATCTTCAGTAAACTCCACAAGTTCAGTTCATGATGCTCATCTTCTGTCTCAGTTTAACACGTCAATCATTTCCAAATGCAGGAGGATTACAGAAAAACTGCTTGGCTCAATTAGATCTGCGACTTCATGAAAAATAATCTCTAAATATAATTGTTTTGTTTTTTTTAAATGTCTTATTAACATGGAGCACAGATCCTCTTCAGTCAGGTGACCCGTGTCTGTCATGTATGAGCAGGTATGTATAAACATCCTTCTGCTGTTAAATGATCAGAAAAGTTGAGGTTTGCATTTTCCTAATGCAGTCAACAGAAACTAATGTTGACTTGGATGTTACCACCAGAGGGAGGCAAAGTAAACATTAAAACCAGGATGTAAAACTGGAATCACCTCACTGTTTGGTTTAAACATGTCAGCATTTAAATGAATATACATTAGTAACAAAATAAAAAAGCCAAATATTGATATGAATCATAAGGAAAATACTCATCTAAATATCAATATGAGAAAATGTTGATACTAGTTGATGGATTTGACTGTTGGTGATCAGATAGCTTTGGACTCAGGAACACTTCAGAAAACCGTTGTCAGTAAACACATCTCCATATTTAGTTAAGATTTTACCATGTAAAGACTAAACATGGATACTTTAAATCCTTTCCAGTTGCTGGTAGCAACGAGTTTATCCTCAGTGGTCTGAAGGCTGCATCACAACCAGAATCCATCCATTACCACCTCCCAGGGACAAGCTAGTAACTATGACAACATGAAGGGATGATATTAAACTGTCCCTTGCAGACTATGATGGTCTGGTTTCCGGTAATCACAACTTTTTTCCAGATAATTAAATTAATTTATTAGTTTTAACATGACACAGCAGGACAGAGAGCGAGCTGCCAGCAGTCTTACTGACAGTACACACCAATCCACCTTTTCTCTTTTGTTTCTGCACTTTGTAGTTTGTGTTTCTGTAAAGAAAAAACAATATGCATCAAGTCCTGCACCCAGAAGAGGGGGACTCTTATTGAAATGAATGCGCCACGTTCCCATCATCATCGATCAGAGCCAGAGCCGATGAAAACAACTTATTTGACGCAGGACTAGATGTCAATCAAACACTTTCTATTTGTAGAGAAACAGAGACTGACAGGAGAGAGCAGGCAGGTCAGATTAACAACTTTAACTGAAAATAACTATTAGTGCTACAGTGGCAGATCAAACCAAACAGTTTGCACAGTCGGCAGGAACTAAACTGGACAAGAGAGTGAGGATCTGGGCCTGAACTTCTACAGAGAGAACTAATGTGGACATCTTCAAACCCGAACATATAAACAGGTTTTGGAGCAACAAACTCAACCATCCAGACCAAATGTTTCTCTGTGAAGTCCTTGCTATTTAAAACACCTAAACTGGTGTTTACCAGTCTGAGGGTGGTCCTCCTCTCCTCCCACTCCTCCCTCATCTCCTCCAGCTGGGACGTTCGACAAAACAACCTGGGACCCTCTGAAGAGAAAACACAATGCTGAGATCACAAAAACGAGACAAAGCTTTTAATTTTGTGTAAGAAACACCTGGAACCAACCAGTGCAGAAGGAGAGTATCTCCTACCTTTGAGCCTGAGGTCATCCGGATGGAAGAAGAAGAAATCGAGCATGGAAGGCGTCTCTTCTCTGGGCAGAAACACAAACACAGACATTGTTTTCAGTTTGAAGTGTTTAATCTTGGCTTTTACATCCGTCCTGCTGTTTCCATCCTCTCAGACATCAGGAGATGCCGAGTTATTTCATTATGAATCCAAGCGAACCCAACATGTTTGGAAACGGGTCATTCTGGACCCTGCAAATTTACATTAAAATAAAAAAGTGAAGCGGATTATATTAGTATTTAACTGCAGCTCTAAGAAATGATTTGATTTCACAAACCAGCAGATTCGAAGCAAAACGAAGCCGTTTAGATAAAAATATAATTTTTCTCACTCTGTGGTTTTAATACTGCTTTGCTCTTCATCTTTCTCCTGCTCCTCCTCTTCCTCCTCTGAGCTGCTGTCATGGAAACGTGGGTCTTGTTGCCAGGACACCTTTGGAGCCTGGATGTTCTCCACCTTGTATTCAGCTGTAAGAGATACAAAGTTGTTAAAATTCCTCCTCTGGCTGTCTGAGGATCAAACCTGATGTAACTCACTCGTCTCTTCTCCTTCCTCCGCGTTGTCTCCAAAGAAGGAAAATTTAAATCCAGAGGGTTCCTCTTCCTTGGTGCTGGGATCAGCTGTGAGGAAAGATGACAACAGCTCTTCTTTTTCCTCCCCTCCTCCCTCTTCTTCCTCCACTTTGTCCCAGTTGGTCTCCTCCTCTTCAGCATCCTTCGTCTGACCAAACACGGCCTTCAGATCGCCGGACACCTCATAATAAATCTCTTTAGAAACTTCAGGAAGCTTCTGAGCCTCTTCCCTCTTCTTCCTCCTGGCCGACTTGCTGTGAGAACAACAGATCACATGACAACTTTATTGGAGTACAGGTACAACTGATCAGGTGTTTTAACTGGTTTCTCTGTCAAAATCTTCTGACACAAGATCACGTCTCCCACAACTACATGAACATCGAGACCACATGATCATATGTAACAAGCTGTGGTGCTAACATCCATCCAGATGTGATCATCCAGCTCACATTCAGAGGTGGTCCAGGATTCCTGCGGCCATTTTTTTCTAATAATCTGAACGTGATCTGTCATCTGGACAAATTCCCAATTTACTAACCTGATGTGACTCTACAAGTGATGTATTTTTATTTAGTATCATGTTAAGACACTGAATGTGGCCCAGAATTTCCCAAATATCTGATCAGATCTCAGTGTGTTAACATCTTTACTCAGAAGCTGCCCTCATGTGGCCTTACCACGCAGGAAGAACGTTAGCAGCAAGACCCTGTTCAAGATGAACCCTGGACTCGCGCCAGCCCCCCACATCCCTCTCTGGGATGAGATCAACCCTGGATCCCTTTCTTGTTTTATATTATAGTGGCCTGTAAAGTATTCAAATTATTTAACTCTCTCACACTTTCTTAATAAAATTAAATATTTGACACTAAATTCAATAAGTGCACTTTGTAGATGACTTCCTGCAGAACACTATTACATTCACGCTGAACCAAATAAACACCACCAGCATTTTTTCGGTTAAAACCCGGCTCGTACGATTAGTCAGTTGAAGCAATATTCCCTCTGTTTGAACTGGGTTTCATTTAATAAAGTCACCAAACACTGAAAAAAACATCAAACTATACATTCAGTGTCAGTGTGGCTGCGGTTTGTACCTCTCCTTCTTGGTCTCGTCTGTTTTGGTTTCAAAGGCAGCGTGTTCCTCTTTGCTGGGGTCGTAATGCAGCGCTGACACATCTCTGCAAACACACACACAGATTTGTACATTTTTTCGTTTTAAATCACGGTCCAGGGAAGACATGGCTGTGGCTCGGGCTGAAGCTGACCTGAACTTTTTGGCCTTGCCGTCTGTCTTGCTGCTGCTGGGCTGGTGGCTGTTCCCGAGGACGCTCTGCAGAATCGACAGGCTCTTCTTCCTCTCCTCCTCCAGAGCCTCATCCTCCTCCGTCAGGCTCTTCTTTGCTTCTGGATCATAAACAGTTAAAAGGTGTTTCGCTTACAAACTTTCAGCAGGACAAACAAAGTATCTGACTAGGCAACAACCGAATTAATGAACCAATAAAATTAATTTCACTCAGCTGACTAAAAGGGGGAAACACACACGGAGGCAGCTGAAGATCAAGTATAAAAACATAAGTAAATAAAACACTACTATCAACTTGTCTAGACCAGAGGTTCTTAACATATTTTCCTTGAGGACCCCCTTTATGCAACTACCAAAACGCCATGCACCACCCACACCTCCCCACCACACCCCACCCCTACGCTGAAACCATGCTTGGCTTTATGCTTTCCTTACTAGCTTCTTACAACAAATTATATGCTCTGGCTGAATCCTGCCCTTTGATCAAACCAAAGTTAAAGTAATCATCAACATATAGATTTATCTTATTTATTTCTCCTTTTTTATTTCAGTAGGAACAAATCATCTCATTGAGGCATTTCTCAGAAATGTTTAATTAATGAAATGGTGACGAAAAATCAAAAATACCAGGAAAGACAAGAACTACTCCACCAGCTCACTAACCTCATCAAATCACACAATAAATACACCAAAACTGACTGGATACACACGTTGTGGCCCATTGAGTAGCTTTTTTTTTTATTTTTGACCAAGGACATATATTTTAAATTATAGCGGGCAGGATGTACAGGATGTTTTCTGGCTTCAAAAATGCTGGTTCCATGTAAAAGAAAAGCACAAAACTATATTTTTTTGGTGTGGACAATGTCTGAGAGCATGCTTCAGGTGGGAGGAGACGGATGATTTTGAAAACCTGCCAGAGAGCAGGTTATGTTCACAGAGTCAGTTACCACGGTGACAGCCAGTGTTTGACTTACCTCTCTTTATGAAAAACCCAGAGTTTCCCTCAACTCAGGGTCAACACACTCAGTCTTTACATAAACCCCTTTCTCAGTTTGCTAAAACAAGCTCTTCATCTCTGCATCCACACACCCTCACCTGTCTCCTCCTCTCCCTCCTCCTCCTCCAGAAAGCGAGAGTCCATGCGGAAACGCTCGTCTGTCCCAAAGCGAGACTGTAAAGCCATCAGCTGGAAAACAAACAAACATCAGAAGCTGTTTCCCACAGCAACGCTGAACAGTGACTTTGTCTAAAACATTCGATGCCATTTCTGCTGCATCCGACCTGAACTCAGGAGTTTCAGTTCTGCTACAAATACTTTTTTCTCATTTCCATCAACCATTTCTGATGCAAAACTTAACACTGCTGTTGAAACACGACTTGAGTTTGTTGGTCTAACTTTGTGTTTTAAATAATAAAAGAATAAGGAAGATTTTCGTCCTTCCTCCCCTGAAGTCGTCGTGGTTTTGGACACTGAACACAGTCTGCATGATAAAAACAAAAGAAAGGATTAAACATGTCAGGCAGCATCACCTTCTGTCCCGCTTGACCTTCGAACTGAGGCCTGATATCAAATCTGCTGGCATCCTCCTCTTCAAGACCATCCTCCTCATCTTCACTGCCACCAAACAGCTGAGGGCCTGAAGGCTTCACCTGAGAACAGACAGAGTTAAACTGGAGCTGACGACGGAAACAGGATCAGTCTGAAAAGCGCTGACATCCGTTCTCACCTTTTTGCTTTTCATGCTGCTCTGATTGGCTGCTGCTTCATCATCTGTGGATTCATCTTCTGATTGGCTGTCCTGGAATAGGCTGTTCTTTGATGTTGTGATTTCTGAGAGTGTCTGCTGCTTATCTTCATCACCCTCATCCTCATCTTCAGAACCAAAAACAATGTGTTTCCCTGCTTTTGGAGCTGCAGCATCCTGATGGACATGAAAACAAACAAACAAAAAAAATCCAAAATAAACATCTTTACATCAGAGTTAGAGATCCAACTGGGTTTAAATATATAACGGACGAACTGGAAACATGTAGGGGAATATTTACTATCTTTAATCAAAAGCGTCTGTTTGTCTCTCTCTCTCTCTCACACACACACACACACACACACTCTGCACCCACCAGGTTGGCTAGAGCTCCCTGGATGAGCCTCTTGTGTTCTTCAGCCTCTTTCTGTCTCATCTGCAGAGCAGCTAGCCTCCTCATGTTGGCGATCCTCTGGAGCTCCTCTTCCTCCTTGGCTCCTAACACAACCCTGCGAGCAACACACCCTTCCTCCTCTTCCTCCTCATCGTCCTCACTGGACGAGGACTCGCTTGGCGCTGCTTCCACAGAGTCTTTTACAGAAATGTTTATTTCCTCATCTTCCTCAGAGGAGCTGCAGGACGAAGATGAAGATAAAGGTTCTGCTGTAGATTTAACTGTAAGAACAGTGTCTTTCTTCCTCTCCTCCTCCTCCTCCTCCTCCTCCTCCTCCTCCTTCCGTCTCCTCTGACTCTCGTCTGTTTCCAACACGTCGCTCAGCGATCTCGTCCCCTGGAAGGCGGGCAGCGGCGTCAATGCTACATGCTTTCTTTTCTTCTTTTTTTTATTCTGATCTTCATCCTCGCTGCTGTCTTCCTCCAGGATGGTGGCGAGGATCTCCTCGGGCGTGGTGCCTTTCTTGGGTGTGGGTCGCTCTGCGGGACTGGACCCGAGGTCAGGTTCTAGTTCCAGGAGGGAGCCGGAACTGGGAATGCTGGAAGCTGTGGTCTGATGGGCTTCTTCAGCGACTTTTTGCAGATCGGCCAATGAAATCTCCAGATGGGTGACATTAGAAAACATGGTTTCATAATCAGAATCTGGACATGAATCTGCTGATTCTTCCTCTTCATCATCATCATCACTACTATCTGATTCGGAGGAGGATGGTTGCATTACAGGCACGACCACCGTTTCCTTTCTCTGTTTGTCTTTCTGTTTTGTGGATGAAAGCATCAGCTGTACACATTCTTCCTCATCCTCTTCCTCTCTGATTTTACTTCCCTTATTCCTGTTTTTCTTTTTGTCTTTCTGGTTTCCTGAGAGCTGCTCAGCTGTAGGGAGCAAAGTTTCCTCTTGAGGAAGGGGAGGCTTTTTTCTGGATGCAAACAGTTCATCTGTGTCAGCTGAGTCATAACAATCCTCATCTTCCTCACCTGGAATCACAAAAGGTCATGGGATGAGATCCGTGTCATTTTGGTCATGTGTAAATGTGTTAATCATTCAGTAGTCATCATCAAAAGAAGATTTAAAGTTCCCAAACTCAGATATCAGCTCTAATGCTCAGTAGGGATGTGCAGCAGCTGGAAAAGGATCAGTACTCAGTACTTTATAATTACAGAAACTTCAGCAAACTTCCTGCGTCAGCTTTCTAACTTAACTAACTTTACCTCCTGTTGAGGACACGCCCCAGAAGTGAATCATATGATGAAAACTGAACATCTGATAAAACAACACAAACATCGTGTTGTTTGTGTTACAGTAAAAAAAAAAAAAAAAATCAGCTGCATACAAGTTAAATCATCCACAGTCTTGCTACGTATCCTAGGTTGGGGTTGGAGGGGGAAGCTGCAGAGGCAGGGAAGCTCTGACTTCCCTCCCCCGGCCACTTCTTACAGTCACATTCATAAAGTAAAAGCTGCCACGATTTTAAAAAGAAAAAAAGTTTCTGCAGCTTCAATATGTGACAGAATCATATTTAATAATGTGCAAGTTGCTTCATTAACAGTCCTGTCTGACCCGCATGCAGACCTGAGCAGGTCCGACTTTGTTCTATAACATTTGGAGCAAATTTTCAGGCACATAAAATGTATAAATACTACGAAGTTATTATTTCTAAAATAATATAAATAATATTTACATTTATTTCTTTAATTTCCAGTAAGGTTCAGGCCTGTAAACTACGCTCCAAATTAATCTGTATATGCCTTTGTTGTTCATCTTATTTAATTCAAATTTGCGTTCAAAATAGGTTTTGATTTTATCAGCTGAGATCACAATAATATTAAAAAAAAAGAAGAAAAAAACAAACATAATCCTCCAGATAAACAGTGGAAGAAACAGCACAATCTAAAAAAGAAATCTCACACAACAACAATTCTAGACTCTAAAACCGCTTCTGTTACCTTTGCGTCCAGACTGAACCAGGTAGTCGAGTCCCACCACCTCCAGGCGATCCTCCTCATCATCCTCCTGCTGCTGCAGTGCACCATGGGAAGTCTGCTGAGCCGCCACCAGCCAGCGGATTTCCTCATCTGAGTCAACATCGCTGTCTGGAAAACGTGCCACTTTCCTTTGAGCCAGTCTGTAGCTATTAGGAGGTTCGGACCCGTTGGTGAGCAACTGGGCTTCAGTGTGACGACCAGAGGAAACGGTTTGCTCCGATCTACCAGGAGAGCAACAAGGAAGGGAAAAACAGGAATATTTGGCCTGCTCGTTAAAGGTAAAAATCTCTGATGTCCACATCTCTGGTAATTCTGCATAAAGCCTGTTTTTAAATGACAGATTACAGAATCTTTCGCTAAATAAATCAGTATTCCAGCAAGATGACAGAAAACATTAGAGAATAAAACTGGAAATGTAGAAACTTCATTCTGTTGTCCAAAGTTGTATGGGAAGAAGTTAAGGAGATGGGAAATGTTTATATTTCTATAAATTAGTCCTTAAAACACAGTTAAATTTAATATGAATTTGTATAGATTGGGTATGTTACAGTTGACTAACAACACTGGAAAAGAATTCATTAGAACAGTTCAGGGGGAAAAAAATAATTTAAACCCAGACTATAAAATCCAGAATAGCCTGAAAGGACTTAAACTAGATGCACTGGAAAAAAAAACTATCTGGAAAGAAGCTAAATACTCCTTCCTTGTATTAAGCCAAAATGAGCCGACGGGGATCAGAGTCTAGCTGAGTTCATTACAGTTATTATACAGGAAAGAGAGTCAGTGACATGTAGGAAAGGCCCCAGACCAGAACTCAAACCTGGGCCTGCCTCCATCCATGAGGCAGCTGCACAACTAGTTAAACAGAAGAAAACATGCTTGATGAGATTATTTCCTTTTTGGACAAAGAATGAGACGAACTGTCTTAAAAAAATGACTTGCTTTATATTGTTTTCTTTGCAGTGTGGGACAAAGGAAACTTCAGGAGGCAGCGGAGAGTCCAGAGAACATTGGGAACTTTAGGGATTCAAAAAACAAACAGTCTTTGAAAAGATGTGGTCAACTATGAAACATTTGGAATCAGTTAGTTCAAAAAGCTGAAAAGTTTAAGTCTTTTTGTAAAGTAAGAGTTGTTATTGTTGTGATTATTATCAACATACTCTTTATTATCATAATGATAGTCATTGTGATGGTTATGGAAGTAGTTGCAGTGGAAATGGTAAAAGTTGTGGTTTTTGTTAACATTATGGTAATTACTATAATTATTGTTAATCTCCTCTATGTCTCCTTTCATTTACTCTTAAAAAAAAAAGATCATCTGGCCCAGACATGATGGCTGTCCTTGTCCCAGTGTGCATCCACAGGAGGTTGACTGAGTCTGTCCGACATGGTGATGTGGTATTCAGCCTCCAGTTGCATTATCTGGGTGTGTTAGTCTGATTTCGAGGACTTGAGTTTTGTTTGATTTTGGTCGGAAAAACCAGGTATCATGTCAACATGTCGACGGAATCATCCATGAATCCCAAAATACTAAAATTTTTAAAAATGTTTTACCTGTTATGGAAGCTGTTCAGTTCTGTTCGGGTCCTCTTGGGTCTTGGTGGCTCATAATGGGGGAACTCACCCCGCCTCTTCTTGCTGATGTCATCATCCCCTCCCTCAACCTCCCAGGTGAGCTGGGAGACAGGTGTGGACTGGTCCGCAGAGTTCTGGTCTAGCCTACGGATGTTGTGGCTGTATTTTGATGGGTCGTACTTCACGGTTCGAGCTTTGCTGCCTTTCCGACACCTAAGCTGCAGGACGGGGAGGACCCGGCCGAATTTACTGACCACCCAGTCCTGAAACCAGAGACGACAGGTCAACACCTCCACATAGAGACCAATGATCTGCCTAATAAATCCAACAGTGCTCAGTGTCTGTTGGATCTAACACAGACACACACACACACAGGCCGGGAATGTAACAGGAAGCATGAGGTGACTGGACCTTGTGTCCTGGTATTTCAGTCCCCGGCACCGCAGCCTTCATGGTGAAGTTGTCCACGCCGGCTTTGCTAAATGAGTCCAGAAGCTTCTGCTTCTTGTCTTCGGCTGCTGGCGGCTGGAGATGATGCTCTGCTGCTGCCTCCCGCTCCTCAGCCAGTCTAACACACACACAGCATCACATTAATGTCTGCTCCTCATGTTGTCTACACTCAAACTGAAGTCTGAGGTTAGTTCAAAGCGTTGGGTCAATGTGGTCGTACCGCTGCAGGAAACTCTCTTTGGCTGTTTCAATCTGCAGAGTTCCTCCTTTCCATTTGGATTTGTTAAGCACCGTCAAACCTGCAGAAGAAAGGCGCAGCTATCACACTGATGGTACAACACATAAAAACAAGCTGCCAAGTCTGAGTAAAGAAGCTGTCTTGAGCTTCCAGATCCCTGAATAACAAACTCATTCGGACTAAAAATGTTTCCATACTGAAAATTCAGTTTGCTTTTTATGCAAAATACAATTATATAATGTAAAAGCTGGTTAAAAACTATTTATTCTTATCTATAATCATTTAGCAGATGCTTTTCTCCAAAGCAACTTACATCTGAAAGTAAGAACAACACAAGCAAGAATTCAAACAAGATGGGACGTCATAATTAAGTGGCAGTCAGACTGCTGTGAGTCCAGTTGAACCCAGGCGCTGTCGTGTAGTGCTAGAGGCAGTGCTTTTTTTTCAGTCCTTTGTTTAAATACAAGATCACGGTTTCATCACACAATATCATCGTGGGCATAAGTGCACGCAGCTTATTCAGTGCTGAGTTGAGCCAAAGAGCTGGACAAATCTTTCTAACTCATTCTGAAGAGTTGGAAGAGTTAAGCTAAGTGTGGAAATGCTCCTTTAACAGGTGAGTCCTTAGTTTGCTCTTAAAAGTGGAAAAGGAATCCGCGGAACGGACTGAGTTTGGTAGATTGTTCCACCACCGGGGAACAACAGAGAAGAGTCTAGCTACTGATATTTTGCTACGTTGTGGTGGGAGCACTAGGCATCTTTTACTGGCTGAGCTTAACTGTTGAGAGGAAGTTTAGCTCTGGATTAAGGAGTGAAGGTAGACCGGAGCCGTTTGGGTTATTGTTTTGTAAGCCAGAAGCAGAGCTTTGAACTTGATGCGTGCTGCAACTGGAACACTCCATCCGGGGACTCCCTCGTTCTGCTGGGGGACTTCAATGCTCACGTGGGTGTGGTTGGGAGGAACGGCCCCCCTGATCTAAATCCGAGTGGTGTTTTGTTGTTGGACTTCTGTGCTCATCATGGACTGTCCATAACAAACACCTAGTTCAGACATAAGAATGTCCACACGTGCACTTGGCACCAGGACACTCTAGGCCGAAGTTTGATGATCGACTTTGTAGTCGTATTGCTGGACTTGTGGCTGCATGTCTTGGACACTCGGGTGAAGAGAGGGGCGGAGCTGTTAACTGATCACCACCTGGTGGTGAATTGGCTCAGATGGTGGGGGAGGATGCCAGTCAGGCCTGGCAGACCCAAGCGTGTTGTAAGGGTCTGCTGGGAACGTCTGACAGAGTCCCCTGTCAGAAAGAGTTTCAACTCCCATCTCCAGCAGAGCTTCAACCATGTCCCGGGTACAGCGGGGGATATTGAGTCCGAGTGGGCTGTGTTCCGTGCCACTATTGTCGAGGCGGCCAGCCGTAGCTGTGGCCGTAAGGTTGTCGATGCCTGTTGTGGCGGTAACCTCCGAACTTGTTGGTGGACACCGGCAGTAAGGGATGCCGTCAAGCTGTAGAAGGAGTCCTATCGGGCCTTTTGGCCTGTGAGACTCTCCTATCTCTGGGGCTGAGGTTGCTGAGGTGGTTAAAAAGCTCCTCGTTGGCAAGGCCCCGGGGGTGGATGAGGTCCATCCAGAGTTCCTTAAGGCTCTGGATGCTGTAGGGCTGTCTTGGCTGACACGCCTCTGCAGCATCTCGTGGACATCTGGGACAGTTCCTCTGGACTGGCAGACTGGGGTGGTGGTCCCCCTCTTCAAAAAGGGGGACCGGAGGGTGTGCTCCAACTACAGGGGACTCTTCAGCCTCCCTGGTAAGGTCTATTCAGGGGTGCTGGAGAGGAGGGTCTGTCGGAAAGTCGAACCTTGGATTGAGGAGGAGCAGTGTGGTTTTCGCTACAGTCATGGAACAGTGGACCAGCTCTACAGCCTCTTCAGGGTCTTTGAGGGGGCATGGGAGTTTGCCCAACCGATCTACATGTGCTTTGTGGACTTGGAGAAGGCATTCGTCCGTGTCCCCCGGGGACTCCTGTGGGGGGTACTGTGGGAGTATGGAGTGCTGGACCCGCTTGTACAAGCTGTCCGGTCTCTGTATGACTGGTGTCAGAGCTTGGTCCGCATTGCCGGCAGTAAGTCAGAATCGTTTCCAGTGTGGGTTGGACTCCGCCAAGGCTGTCCTCTGTCACCGATTCTGTTCATAACTTTTATGGACAGAATTTCTAGGCACAGCCAAGGTGTTGAGGGGATCCGGTTCGGTGGCCTCAGGATTGGGTCTCTGCTCTTTGCGGATGACGTTGGCTTCATCGGGACGTGATCTTCAGCTCTCACTGGAACGACTTGTAGCCGAGTGTGAAGCGGCTGGGATGAGAATCAGCACCTCCAAGTCTGAGACCATGGTCCTCAGCCGGAAAAGGGTGGAGTGCTCTCTCTGGGTCTGCAATAGGGTCCTGCCCCAAGTGGAGAAGTTCACGTATCTCGGGGTCTTGTTCACGAGTGAGGGAAGGATGGAGCGGGAGATCGACAAGCGGATCGGTGCGGCATCTGCAGTGATGTGGACTCTGCATCGGTCTGTTGCAGTAAGGAGTTGCAGTAGTGAAATGACCAGAGCCTGGACCAGGAGCTGTGCCAAATATACTGAAATACTGTGGCTGAAAATATTTAAACAAAAATAGGAGACATTCCAATAATTTTCCAGAATCCGATTTCTGCAGTGATGACTTACATTTCTTCAGGTCAGCATCTGAAATATTGATGTTAACGTAGCCAAAGGTTTTGTAAGGAATGCCTGCAGGAGAAAAGTGGAGGAAAATCACAAATGGAAACAAATACAAAATAAACACACACCACAACATCTAATGCAACCAAAACAACCAGCACTGAAGCAGAAAATTTTCTCTCAGAGGATGATAATTCTACTTTATACTGTAACATTCACATACTCAAACAGAACCTTTTCCAACGAATCTCCTGGTTTTTACAGCAGACACCTTTCAGTTAGTTACTATGATGACCAGCTAACATTAACCTTTCTAAAGAGATTTAATCATTTACAGACCACTTTTAGACATATTGGTGTGATGCAGCTTCTTAAAGAGATTGTGTAGTTGGTTTAGAGGAGGTGGAGGATGACCCAACACAGAAGTGATTCACTTCATGTGTTAGTCAGGATCCATTTAATTTAGTTATTATTTAGATTGATTTCTGTCTATATCTATATTTTAAATTGACTTTGCTTTTATTTACTGTTAGAAATAAGATGTTAATAAACCAAAACATATCCTTAAGTTAATGCAGTTGCTGAATTTCAAAAAGGAAATGCTAACTTAATTGAAACCTTAGAAGATAAGGCTTAAAAATGTTGTTGTTGAGCCTGTGATCCTGAAATATCACACATGTGGGTGTGATATTTGAGGATTACAATTGGGTTTGACTGAAATAAAAGAAATCTCACACCTACTGTTCTGAATATCGTGGATGATCTCCAACAGGTGTTTAATATTGTAAAGTAACATTTAAAAAACAAATGCTGTCATGAATGTCAGGGTGGCAGAGCGTATCAGATTTCTTACCCTCCTCGTCTCTCCTGGTCCGCAGTTCCACATCCTCCACAACCCCAAACTTTCCAAATCGATCTTTCAGATCTTTCTGAGTGACTGTGTGGCTCAAACCGCCAACGTACAGTCGCCGCATCTCTCTGTATCCACGATAACACTAACACTGCAGGGAGAATGAACATCGGTGTCAGCCATCTGCTCTCACACATCCATCAATATGTATAAATCTCACAGTAATACAGGAAGAAATTTTTAAAAACACAGACAGGTGGAAACTTTGCTTAATTTTTTTTTTAATTGTCCCTCCAAATCAACAAGAAATATATCTGGAATAATATCCTTCTGCATGAGCTTAATACATTTGCAAATCTGCATAAATATTAAATCAAAAGCAAAGAACAAAAACAACAATGCAAGCTACAACCTCCATAGTAACTATAAAGGTGAAAATAAAATTTCTGAACAGTTAAAAGAAGATCATAATTATCTTTAGTGGAGATGACTTATAACTTTAACGTTATAACAATTACTACAGGCCTAAAGCACTTGTAAACACTTGTCAGCATATCAAAAAAGTAAGTCTGTAATTCAATGTGGTCATTGGACTCAAACACAGAATGAAGGCAGGAACTGAAAAAAAAGAAAGGTGTCCGGTAGTCTTAAATTACAGCTACTATCTTCTAAACAACCAGTAAACCTAAAACTAATCTACAAGAAGAGAAACATTACGATTAAACTATTTGTTCACTGAAAAGTGACAATAAAATAACACAAATATTTACCTCACATGTATCCAACTGGTGCTACCGTTTTAGAAGTCCGGAGGTGTCCTGTTAACATATACTTCCGTAGTTGTTACCACTGTTCCCAGGCAAACCGTTCCGCGTATAGTTAAAAAAGAAATCAAGGGCAAAACAAAGTCAAATATTGAATTAAATTAATACTTAGGTAAATTTTGTTATTTTTTTTCTATGATTAATTATTGACAATATAGTTTTCCTGTTAAAGCGAGTTTTAATCAGCTACAGCTGCTGGATTCTACGACTTCCTGTGAAGAAGGGGGTGAAAAACGTCCAACTCAGTTAGCTTTGCATTTAGAATCAAATTTCATCTTTACACTACTAAAAATGCATTTTCAAATTGTTTTAGTAAAATTTTTGTGTAGCATAACTATCATTCAAGGTACTTGACAAAACAGTAATCCCCCCACACAGAGTACAAACTGGTAGAGTCCAGAGGGCGCGAGTCCCCAAACTGTTTTGGTTTGTACGACTCGAGAAAAGAGACGAAAAGGTTCAGTCAGGTAAAGAAATTGATTTATGATTTATTAGGCTGGAGAACGCTGTTTATATTACCGCAGTTTTGTACGTGATAATGTGTATTTAAATTAGTTGTTAAAATAGTTTACGTACATATTTTGTGAATTAATTAAATGTAGACAGTCTCCGCCATAGTGAGTTTTCCCTGACACATCTAATCAGTACTACCCCAAGCTTCCTACGATTTAATTGTTTTTCCACGGTACTAGAGAAGGGTTGATCTTTTCCTTTCTATTTCTTTAACTAGTCTTCAGTAATAGTTATCCAGACCTCTTGAATTACTTTCCACAGCTATTCTTTGGATTTCGGCTACTTTTTATTTTATTTTGTCCCCCACTTGTCCATTTTTTTTTACATGTTTAATGCTGATATACCAGGTTTTCAGTTAACAGCTCTTTAGGAATCACCTTGTGGCTGCAGAAATCCTATTTTCTGTCCGTAAAATTTTTGTCAAACAAAAATATTTGTTTTTCGTTAAAGAAACTGTGGTTCTTTGCTGTCTGTTATGTGTCTTTCACAACACCGGTCCAACTCTTAAAGGTGCAGCATGTTACAAAGTCAGTGGTGAATGACAAAAATTTAACACATCATTTAAAGCTGTGTTTCTATCGGTATCCCATTTTACTAATTCTCTTAGAATTAGCCATCAATATCTAGTTACTATGGGTCCACACATAGACATACTGTATTCCTAGCTCCGCTTCCTTGGGGGAGATGCATATAATTAAATATTTTATTTAAATTAATTTATTAGTCCTGCAGTTCTATTTTAGTTTTTATTTACACCTTTTGTATACATGCTTGACATACTTGTTTTAATTTTTTCATACTTTGTACACTATTGTTTTTTATAGTGTAACAGTACAGGGTGTAATGGAGCTTTAATTTCCCTGAGGGAACCTCCCAAAGGGATAAATAAAGTTGTCTGAAGCGTAATTAAATGTTTGTTTCATTATAAATACAAAGTGCTAAGATAACGGTTTTTATTGGATTCCAATCAAGTCGTTTTGGATCTAAATAAAATAGACTAAATAAATTGATATAATTCATACCACTAGATGTCAGTAATTCTTACACAATGCACCTTTAAGTTAGGAGCCTTTTTAATGCTTGGGTTATTCATAGGTCAGTGTTAAATGGCTTAAAAAATCAAATTTCTCTGAAAATGGCCAGGTACAAGGACTGGACTGAAAATAAGTGGGGAAATAGCACAAAATTTCCCCCAAAATTCTTTAAAAGACATTAAAAAAGCTTGCGAATTGTTACATAAAACCACTTAAAAAAGATTAAAACAAAGGTTTGCTGTTTGAAAGCAAAAGATAAAGAATTGGGGGCTGAATCACCCTTTTGGCACAGCACTGTCTTTATGAGATCTTTGTTAAAAATGTCAAGTTATTAATTTGACTAACTAATATTGATGTATTTCCCCAGAACAAAGAGGCAAAGATGAGTGAGGAGAACACTGATGAGGTGAAGGTGCTTGAGGCTGAGATTGAGCGTCTGAAGGTTGAAGTTAAAGTTTTACAGCAACAACAGCAGAAAAACAATAAAGACATAACGCTGCACTTCAGAGGACAAATGCAAAAAGCCCTGTAAGTTTTATTTATTTATTTATCTAAAGCTTTTTTATATGTCTCACATCAGCTTTCATTTTTTTACTTTCATCTTCCAAACATTTCATTTGTCTCCACAGGCCATATGTGTGTGGACAGACACAAGGTAGAGAGGAGGAGATGGTGCTGTCAAAGCTGAAGGAAGAGGTGGAGAAGATGGAGGAAGATCTGAAGCTGCAGACAGAGATGAATGGAATCAGTCTGGAAAGCTGCATCATAAAAACTCTGCAAAACAGTAAAAATTCTAATGTGTTTTCTGAGATTTTAACAGAATCAGAATTTCATTTTTTTCCCCATTTTTTTTTTATTTTTTACTAACAATGCCTGGATGAACTAAACATTTATTTTATTTGGACTTTATTTGGACTGATCCAGTGT
>JBAFTA010000004.1:8947618-8967555 GCA_036919975.1 Melanotaenia parkinsoni
ATAATGCTGGCAATCAAAATAAAATGAATAAAGCTTAAAGACCTATAAGGAATGTTCATGTGATTTTACACATCTAGTGTTTTGAAATTAATCAGTCAAAATCTATAATTGGGACGACCATACTGCAAACTCTGGATCATCCAAAAATAGTTCATCCAGAGATCACTGCCGTTAGGGACCATTGAAGTTCTGTGACTGCTTGGAGCTTTTTAGTTTTTCCTCCACTGATGTTGAACAATATGTGACATGATGCAGAAACCACAGGAAGAGGACCAGTAGATGAATATAATTGCTTGAGAATCATCCTGAGGACTTTTTCTTCTTCAGGATGAATATATATTTTTGATGGCCTGAACTAACTGTGAAGCACAGAGGCAGTTTATGATGGTATGGGTTGCTGTTTTAGTTTAATCCTTTTACAGCTTCTTAGGAGTATTTTTCAGTTTTTGGTGACTACCCGTTTCCAGACAGTGACATCATCTTCCAGGATGATGATGTGATAAAAATCCTGCAGTTTTATAAATCTGTTCCTCAATGTATCAATACTATTATTTCTGTCAATGGAAAAACAGCTCAATATTGAATAATGAAGTTATTTAAAACAGACTCTTCATTATTTTGTCCTGCATCTTATTCAGTTTATGCGGATTTATCTGAAAATGTAAAATTCAAATGAAACATCAATTATAATTTATTAAACTACTTTAGCTTTTCCATGTTGGGGAGAGAAACGATGTACTGAAAAATCAAGATCAACATCACACCTTTTGTTGTTTTCAGCAGTTTTTGCTTGTGCTAACTTTATTTATTGTGACATTAACCTGTTCTGACAATATGTATCATGGTTTTATTTATTTATTTTTGCTCAGAAGGTGAGTCATATGCCTTTCTAAATTCAAACTGATGCTTCCACAGTGGTGGAGCACACACTAAATTAATGCTGTGTTTATGTGTCGGATGCGTTGTTCGTCTTTATAACCACAATCTGCTCGAAAGTGTCTGCTCTGCTGTGATTTGCTCTATATCTGCAGCCAAGCCACATCTGGATTGTATGATCCAGTCTGCAGAATCTGGCAAAGAACACATGGAAAACTGCTGCAGATAATGATTCAACACGCCGCTGCCATGTCTGTGTGTGTGTGTGTGTGTGTGTGTGTGTGTAAGTGAGGCTTTTTGAAAGCTGAAGTGTTCGTTTACAGTCTGACTCAGACACATGATGTCTGATAAATCCGGTCTGAGATGTCACATATGAGTCCTGGCATGTGATTGGCTGATTCGAAGGTGCTATTTATCTGAATAAATAAGCAGTTGAACAGGTGGACTGTGAGTGTCCAAAGAAACCAGCTGCCTCACAAAGCGAATCATTAAACTTGAGGTGCTGAGCATTTCATCTGGTTGTTTTCCAGTGGTTATCAAGTATTTAAAGTGTTATTTGAGTACTCATGTTCTTTAATTTATTTTAGAAATAGATGTTTAAAAAGGCTCATTTTTAAAATGAAAGTACTGAGTGAAAGAGCATGACCTGAGCTCAGATTTATTTTTGGCATCCAAAACGATCAGATATTCTAGACAAAGTTTGTTTTACTTGATTTGTTTTCCACTGTTTTGTGAAAACAAGTTTTATTGCTGCATCAGGACGATAAACTGAAAGCCTCCACTAAAACTTTCCAGATCCACACATCTCATTAGAAGCACTCAAGATAAGGTTGTTGCCTTTACAACCACTTTGCTTTAACTGCCTCCACACTAAAGATTTAATCAGTTTCATCAGTCCATGTAATATCAGACCAGGGATCTTCGTGTCTGCTTTTTTGATAGTGCTCCACTGTAAGGCAGGGTGCTGCCATGTTTCAATCAGGTCTGTGTGGAATAACAGTCATCTGGAAATTTAACCTAACTGCCGTCTAGCCCTGTGCCCCCACGGAAAACTCTGCAAATCCTTTACAGAATGTCGCAGGCTCCGTCAGACAGAGCAAACCAGACCAAATGTGAGATATTGCATATAAGGAAGTACATTTTGGTGTTATATCTAACAATTCAGAAGTTACCGTTTTTTAGAATTACACTGAGTTATGCTTTTTAGATGCATTAAGTCAAGTTAATGATGATGGCTTCCTTCAGTTTTTATGTAATTCTGGGATAAAAATGTAGTGTTTTCTGCAAAGAGATGACTGGCTTGCTGGCTTTGTTCATGCATTCATACAGTTCTATTCTTCGTGTTGAGTGCATTAATCTCAAACACACTCACCAGGTTGGATTCAATGTGGGATTTAGTATCTCGCTGCACAGCTGTACCCACATCTGACTGAACCTGTTTAGTCCTTATCAGAGATACTAATTTAGTGTTTTATTAACTTTTCTATTTTTTTGAGAATTGTTGCATATTTCTGTTTCTAAACTGAAAATAGTAAACAGTTCCTTTATTTTAAATGCTTTTTTTGCCATCAAATATGTGGAAAATATATTTATTAATGTTGGCCGTTCTGCTTTAGAACCCCTGAAATTCAGTCACGCAAACTAAATATCAGCTTCTGAGCCAAATCCTGACTGACGGTGATTCATTGTTGCCTTATCGATGCCTCAGGTTGATCCCAGATTGTAGATTTCTGTTTGTCCACCCGCTTTTGAGAATTGCGTTGAATTGAGTTTCTAAGCCACAGATTTAACATTTCAGTGTTGATGTCTGACTTATGATTTGTTACATGGTGCTTCATGGTTGAAAATGCACTGAATGTCACTGAGAAGTTTCAACCCCCCTGGATGAGAAACAACACATCTACAGAATTAGTGTACTTCGCAGTTAGCACGACACAGGACTTCTTCGTTCATCTACTTGGAACAACTGATTGTTTCCAAATGTCCCAAATAAACAGAAGGGGGTCTTATCTGAGAACATAACTTTCTGCTGTCCAGGCGGACTGGAAAATTGGAGAACCAGCCTGGTTCAGAACTAGTTTGAATTCTACTTGAAAAACCAGAACTATCTCCTATTAGTTGGTATCTATAGATCTACTCAAAGATGACATGTGGAGTTCCCCAAGGCTCCATTTTGGGGTCCCTGTTGTTCAGCATCTACATTCTCTTACTAGCTCAGATCATGGAAACATGAACAAAATATCTGCTTATAGTTATACTCATGGCACTCAGCTCTCCCCAACTCTTAAAAAGTTAGGGATACTCAGCTTGTTGAATGATGTAAGAATGTCACTAAA
Source organism: Melanotaenia parkinsoni (assembly GCA_036919975.1). Taxonomy (NCBI): domain Eukaryota; kingdom Metazoa; phylum Chordata; class Actinopteri; order Atheriniformes; family Melanotaeniidae; genus Melanotaenia; species Melanotaenia parkinsoni. The sequence continues at coordinate 8,950,831 of JBAFTA010000004.1, forward strand.
ATGCACTATAACCTTAAGAGGTGAACTTAATTGGTCGTATTCTAAAATTTTCTCAGTATATGTACAAATTTTAAGTATTTATTGCACAGCATGCTGTTCTCTAAGAAACTCAAAAGAAGAAAAGAGAAAAAAAAAGTATCTGAACCACAAATTAACCACCAAATGTATTTAAATTGCCCTCTTCATCATACTGTACATGTTTAGACATCATCAGACCATGACAACACCCAACACAAGTTTTTGAGATGTTAACATTTTTTATGTTGTGGTGTACCCATCACTGTTGTTGTTTGAGATGAAAGCATTGGCTCAACAAAATAAAAAACAAACCAGAATTTATTTTCAGTGTTGTAATGGAGTTTTTAACAGGTCTCTGTAATAATTCTCTAAAACAAAAGCAACTGGGTAGAGATGTCCTTCTCAACACCAGGCCGTTGTCAAAAAGTCTTCAGTGGGTACAAAAGTTCTCACACCCAGCTGCTACTCATGCAGCCTGCACAGCTGACAACCCAAATTTCAAAGCTGACTCATGAGGAAGAGACTATCCTGGCACTTTATGGAAACTTTTGGATGTCTAAACCTCTCTTCTTTGACTATGTATTAATCAAGAACAAAGACCTTTCAGGTACATGACACTTGGCAGCAGTTTCCCTGCAAGAACGTTTTTATGCAAAGCCACAATGTCAGCACAGCTTTCTTTAAAAGTAACTAGAGGAAGTCAGTGATTTCAACTCCGTTTAAATGCATGTCATTAAATATTTAGATAAAATGCTAATTATTACTGAAATTGGTCATGTGACAAAGTCCAAAAATAAAAATAGGGATTTAGTGATGAAGGCAGCATTTACCAAAAGTAGATCTTTTGAATTTAGAAAGACACTACTGACCACTTAGTACAATATAAACCTAGCACAAAAATAAGAAAATTTGTGTTTGGCTAATTATTTTTAAATAATAGTGCAAATCACCAACATGACGACTGAAGCAACAAAGTTACTAAAACAAACAAACAAAAAAAAAAAAAACAGTATATATCATAATGAAATAACCAGTTGGTCAAGAACGTACAAGTGTAACTTGATTTTTAAACGCTGATAATTTTGGCCCATTTTGTGTTTAAAAAGTAAGACATTTCATGTGTTAGCTCTTTATGTAGAAAAGTGTCATGGTGTCCTTCACCATACTTGGCTGTTTCCTTGGGTGTACCCCCAGATGATGAGTCAGATACCTGTAACAGATCTGATATGAGCATCATTTGTTTGGCCGATTGTTTTAATGGTATTTGTTGTTTTTCAGGGTGGAGGAGAACAAGGATCTTCTACTGTTAATCAGGACTTTAAGAACTTTTTCAGACAGATGGGATGACCGGACCAGAACCTTCCAGCATTTCCAAGTAAGTGAGAATGTGTGTGCCGCAATGAGCTGGAATCAGGCAAAACAACTCCACCTCACAAGCCTGCTGTCTGGACTGTTTAACCATCTGTCTGTAGTTGACGTGACTCTGGATTTGGTCAGGTTGATTCTTTTCTTCTATGAAACACAACGGACAGAACTGATATCTGTAGTTGAGGAGAACTGGGCTAACCCAGTTTTCTTTAGTTGTTTTTTTTTTTGTCTTGTTGCTTCTGAGGTCTCGACATCAGTTTTGGAGAGAGCAAATGCGTTGATTGTGGTGATGTCACTTAGTCAATGCAGACCTGAAAAGCAGCTTCAGGCTGGACATGATCTTTAACTTCTTCTGGGTTCAACTCTCATCTTCCCTTTTTAACAAACAGTTTCCAAATCAAAGGTCCAGATTTCCCTTCGTAGCTCTAGAGATAACTGGATGAACTTAATTTACCTTGGTGGTCTTTCTCTTGTCTCATTAAGAGAGTTTTTTTTCTTTAAAAAGTTAAAAGTAAGTTAAATTCAGAACGAATTTTCTATGATTGTGGAAGTTTATAGAGTAGGTGCGTGTGCCGCTTAAATTTATGGCCATGAAATAGTAGAAAAATGAATGTTTTGAATGTTAGACCAGTAGGTGTTAATAATGGTAAATATGAGGGTGGGACTTGTCTGACGAGTTTGCAGTAAAATGTCAAATAGTACATCAGTCTGCAGAAGCAGTATGGAACAAATTCTCCTGTTTACTTGGAGAATGTATCGTTCTGCCAAGTTGGCTGGACTGAAAGAGAATTAGCTCGCATTTTCCACACTGGTCTGTGCACTCCAAAGTCTTCTTTTGCTTAATATGCACTTTGTTCAGTGTTTCTATGGAAAATATAATTTCCAGTGTAACGATTCTGCTGTAATGTATTCCATTCTTTAATAACACAAACATAACGTGTATTTAGAGGAGTAAACATATAAAAAAAAACAGGAAACAAGAGTTGCATATAATTGATGGGAGGAATTTTAATGTTTTTCTTACTGGTAGACCACAGAATTAAGCAGGCAGTCTGCTGTACAGGGCGGCCGATGATGGTTGGCTTCATGCCGTTACATGCCGCAGACATTTATGAGCATGTGGCCAGACACTGATTATCATTATTTAAGCTTTGTAAAGACATCAGTGCAAACATCTCCACACACTGATGCACAAACATCTGTGTATTACATTCAATGGAGAGGAGTGGTTGCATTTGATGACTATAAATGTTTACCAGCAGTGTGGCTCAGCTGTCAGTCCAGCTTTTTTTTTTTTTCACTGTTTATATGTTGCTTCAAGCAGTCTGTTGTAATCTTTTGAAGTGGTCTTCATCTACAGTTCTCCAAATTTCTGAAGGTCTTTCAAAGTTTTCTTTCAAGTCTTTACTCATATTTTTTTTTTTTTTTTTTGGACATTGGATGCTTTTTCTCATGTTGTCAGAGAAATGTGTTTTTGTTTTGTTTTTTAATTCACCGAACACTGAAATTTGAATCACTTAAGCATAAAAAAGACTCCTAACTCAAGGGATGAACCATAGTTGTGTTGACAGTCTGCAAAGAACCACACGAAACTCGCCAGGAGTTCTTCAAGACTGTTTCAGTGTTTTATAATTAGGTGTAAAGTCAGATATGACTGAAAATATACCACACTGTTTTTAAACTGAATTGTTATACACAATGTATACCTCTATTTATTCTAATATGGGCCGGGTGATATGGTAAAGATATTATCACAATACTTTTCATATTGATCGATCTTGATCACAATATACACTACCCGTCAAAAGTTTCGACACATTTTCCCATTAGGTCTAATGGAAAAGTGTGTGCCTAAACTATTGACGGGTCGTGTGCATTGCGATGAAGATGCTAACTGTTCCCACAATCTTTTCTTTTCTGTACAAACCTTTTACTTAAGGGCAATCATTAAAACTAGTTGTCATAACATGTGAAAGCGTACTAACAATGATCCCAACATATTTTAATTAAAAACAGTTTATTAAAATATCACCAAAACATAGCCACGTTACATACACATATTCCTGTACACCACTGTTGTATTCACATCATTAATAACTTCTACTGTAATTTTTTTATTATTATTATTACTGAAAGGGAGGAATTAAAACGAAACAAAGTAAGACATTGTTGAAGCAAACAGAAGAAAGAGGATAACTTTCACATTCCTATAGTCCATAGATACATGTTCTCCATTTCAAAGTCTATAAATTAGAAAACAACAGGAAGTCACAGAAAACTTGCAGTTCCATAAGTCTACATCACCACTGTCTACAAGCCATGCTGACCAGTCAGATGTTTGTATAATGCTTTATCTTTACTTTTTTACTCAGCATTAAGGCACATGTAATGTCTCTGAGAAACATATCGAAGCAACATAAAGACCAATTTTTCACACCGTCTTATCGCAATGTTAAACTGAAGAAACAAAGATTTGCATGCATCAAGTTTTCCCTTTGTACGACTGAAATTTTCAAACACTGTTTAGCTGACATTGGGACGACTAAAGCAAATTTACACATGCCAAACAGGAGTTGGACAACATAGGGACTTCTGTTGACTGGATATCATGCAGAAATATAACAGCAGAAGTCCAGAGTAAATAAAACAAAACACAATAAAAAAAAAATCAAAAATATATGAGCTGTCAAACATCTTTTAATTTTTTTTTGTTTTGACTCACTGTGGCTTTAATTCCTTTTGACACATAACAAGCATGCCAAGGCCTGTGATCCTTCCAAGATCAAAGCTGCTTGTAGACACTTCTCTTAAACGTTTTATGGTTAATTCCAGTAAAATTTAAATTATTTGTTAATATAAAGAGCTTTGCGGTTATCTTAGTTTTAAATCTTTTGAGTAATCCAGGTTGAGAAGCATCTGGTCAAAATGAAACAAAACGTTGGACTGTTTAAGTTAAACTGGAGCTGTTTTCCCCTATTTAAATGCAAACTATCATTTTAAACGTGGCTTTGTATCAAAATATGTGACTGTGACTCTCCACAATTGTCAGATGTAGCCTCCTGCAGATCTTTAAACACCCAGTTGCTGAGATGAGCTGAGAAACATCTTCAGATCCCCACCTTTAGTCCAATGATTTGTTTCCTTTTTGACCTTACAGTTAAACAGACTTTTTGCATTTTTGCTGAAGTAACGTTGACACTTTTACTTGTGGGACAAACTCCTCAGAGTCCAGAATGTCTTGGTGCCCCTTAGGAAGGAAAATGGCTCCATCAGCAACAAAGGGGCTAATGGTATAGTTTCTCAGCGGTACTGTCCCACAGGCAGCACTTTCATGCATGTGAAGCTGTCGGGGTACTTGGACAGTACTACCGGGTTGCCGTCCATTCGGACTTCAGTGAGACTTGGTCGTAGATAGTAGTTGTCATCAGACTTGCAGAAGGTGTCTATGTTGACTTCAGTGATGTTGTTGTTCTGGTGGTGAAATGAAACCATGTTAGGAATATAAGACAGTGATTTTGTGTGTAGTTTAAATTGGAACAAAATCAGGAAAAGATTGAAACCTGTAAATGTAAGACCCGGACACCCTCTGGGATTTTTGGAACAGCTTCCAGCAGATTGTTAGCAAGGAACAGGTTGGTCAGCTTGGTTAGTTTCTGTTGGAAGGGAATTTAAAAAACGTAAACATGTTTTTGTTTTTACCCACCAACTGTAAGAAAACAGATTTGTACATGAGAGGTAATGATGCTGCACCTGGAAAGCGTTAGCCTTTACACCCTTGGTTTTGAGGAGGTTGTTGTTTACGTTGAGGGATGTGAGTTTGGCGGGAAGCATTGGAAGTTTGACTAATTTGTTCTCAGCCAGAGTCAGTTCCTCCAGCAGGGTTAGTTTAGAGAAGGCCCCATCTTCAATCTCTGAGATCAGGTTTCCTGTCAGGTCAATCCTCTTCAGAGTCACTGTTGGAAGATGACAGAAAATGTAAACTTCTGAATCTGGTTAAAGTTGTAGATGATATTAGAACTAACCTAGTTAAAATTGACCTTAGTGCTGCCTTTGATACTGTGGACCGCATCATACTTTTAAATAGATTTTATAACCAAGCTGGCCTCTCATGTGCTGCATTAAATTGGTTATCTCACAGATATGTTTTTATTAACATTGATTAATCAGCTTCCATTAGGCATAAATGGACTTACAGTGTTCCCTAAGGCTTAATTTTAGATCCAGTTCTTTTTAATCTCTACATGCTGCCCCTTGGGGTCGTCATCAGGAGACATAGACTTCCATAGTTACGCTGATGATACTCAGCTTTATATTACTGTGTCTCTTGATGACATTCACCTCATTAATACACGTTTAAACTGTATTTTCACATAAACACATTTTGATCATTAGTCCTAAACCACTCAGAGAGGACCTATTTATTTTTTATTTTCAAATTATTTTTTTCATCTTGTATTAGAAAACGAAGTTTATGCCTTTTGGCCCCTGTGATGGACTGGCGACCTGTCCAGGTTGTACCTTGCATCTCGGTTGTTAATTGCTGGGATAGGCTCCAGTTTCTCTGTGACCCTAAATTGGAATAAGCAGTATTGAAAATGAATGAATGTGTTAGAAACATAAAGAGAGGTTCTTTATCTTAAATAATATTGCCAAACTGAGACAGTTCCTCTCTGAAGCCAAGCAGAGACATTAATTCAGGCTTTTATTACCTGCAGTCTATCATTTCAGTGCTCTTTTCCTGGTCTTCCTAGAAAGACTAAATCCATTTCAGCACTATTTAGCGTATGCTGTGCTGACAAAAACTGGAATTACTCTTATTACACCTGTTTTAAAATATCTGCATGCGTCTGGATTTATTTAGAAGTTCTTTTATTCGTTTTTAAATTTCTTTTTTCAACTAATCTGTCTGAATTTTTAGTTTATGAACCTCTGAGAGCCCTCTGGTCCATAGTGACTGGTCTTTCATTTGTTTCCTAAAGCAGCAACTAAAACATGTGAAAAAGCATTAAGTTATTATTTAGTTTATTAATTGTATTTTCAAACATAATAAAAGAAAACAAGGCTTAAATAAAGCGAAAAGAGCGAAGAGACAAAATAACACGAAATTGCAATAAATTAAATATAGAAGTCAATTAAAAAAACAATGTTCATAATCAAAATTTCCAGATATCTCTTTGAAATTCTTGTGGTCTGAAGAAGGAGTAGGCAGAAATAGTCCTACCCTCTTTTACTATTTTTGTTTGTATGTTGGAAGAGTATTATAGGCTTATGGTCGTCTTTTGTAAAACCTCCTTCTTGGGGAGTTGAGGGCATCTGTGAGTGTTGACATTTTAAAAGAAAAGTTAAGATTTACCTTTTTAGCAAAGCTTTTAATTGAAAATATTTCACTAGTATACATTGTCATTTTTACTGTCAGTGAAGGTTATAAGGTGTATATTTATCATGGCTTGAGGTTGAGGGATTTGGATTGGTAAACTTATGCAGGTGTAATAGGGTTTATTTTTCACCCTTCCTGCTTTTTCCGAACTGATGATGGAAAGCACTTTGTGGACTTTAGAAACAGGATTGATTGATTGAATCATACAAATCATGAGTCATTTGGTGACAATGTAAAAAGTTATTTTCTGTGTTGTTCAAAAAGGTTTTCAGACTCACCAATATCAGAAAAGTCTTTGGTGCTAATCTTTCTGATCTTGTTGAAGCGGGCATACAGGTAGGCGGTTTCTTTAGGCAGCGTGGGAACAGTGGTCATGTCTGGACTGATCTCCTCACAATACACTGAGCCAGTCAGACACACACACAGCAGACATGTGGGAAGATCTGTAACACAAAAAACCCAAATGTCCTCAATATTCTGCTCATAGAGAACCAATGCAGGGCAAAAAGAAAGCTTAAATTTCCCTAGATCCCTAGATGTGATGTAAGAATGTCAATTTCATGACAACCATGTACACATTTCATGTTGCATTCTTCTAGCTGTCCCAGTTTACACATTTATACTCTGTAAATGTTTCTAGGATCAAACTCCCCACAGCCCTGGCTATATTGTTCTGAGCAGTTCTCTTACTGCTAGCAGGCTGAATCAAGCAACATTTCTACATGCAAAGCAGTTAAGTTCCTCTTTTTTCTTTTTTCACGTGAGCAAGTACAGATGTGTTGAACAGGTCCTTTCTTACCGAAGCTGTCTCCTACTGCTGGTGTTGGGCTGAATTCGGGCTCATCAGCAGCAGGCAGTGCCCTCTGCAGGAGAAAACACAGCCTGTTCATATACCAGGCTAGAGCAGAACATCAATACTGCCAGGGTTAGGAGGTCTTCTTTGGAAACATACAAACATATTGTACTGTGTCAATTTGGGCTGACACCAAATGAAGATTAAAGACAGCCTTGTAGACATCTGTACTGTGTTGAACTCAGTCTGGAGCCAAAGTTCTCTCTTTTAAGTTCACTGAATGTGTAATGTTAATCTGTGGAGACCAATAACTTAAGTCAGCCTCAGACTCTGTTGAACGTTCAGACTGTAGACATCACTGTGGTCAGTATTCATGTGGATAAGAATGTTTCTGTTTTTATCAACAAAAACGTTAGTATTAATGTTTATTAGCATTAAAGTGATGCACACATGAAATAGCCTTCCTGTTATAATTTCTTTTTTCTTTACTTTTTTTTATTTCTTTTGACTTTGCAGAGTTGATTTTTGATTTCCACAGTAAATACATGGCCAATCCGTCTTTTTATGTAAAACTGGTGCATTATGTTGGTGCAGTCTTGTTATATTAAACAAGTTAACACCTTTTACGATGCACATCTAGCAGAATGGTTTGTTAAATTAGTATTACTGCAACAAACTTTTTGCCTTCAGTCTTTCATGTTCTGTCTAGTCACCAAAATACACATTATAGTGTCCTTGTTTGTTTTAACAAACCTTGACTATTAACAAGGTGATCCTTTCTCATTGATTGCTGTAGCTGTTTCCCATCAGTACGTTGGGGGCTACAACACAAGGGGAAACATTACACTGTATTTTGCATCGCTTTTTACTTGACCACACATGTAAGCAGCACTAGAGTGAGCTGCCAGCTGTCTTTCAGATTGTAAAATCTCAGGCTTGTTTCTTACTGACCATAAGTTGTTGCTGTCAGTTTCAGGCTCGCCACATTAAATGTTAGGGAATGGATAGTGTTTAGGGATAGTTCCTATCCCTAGGCTCTCATTGAAAATTATTGTGTGCACCCAGATGTTGTGTTCCCATCAATGCTGATTTAAAGTGAAGCAGGTAAATTATTTTCACATTGCACTTAAAAGCCAGCTATTGGTGGATGTTAGTGGTTTTTTTGACCAGTGTAGAAAGGTTTAAAAAACTAAAAAACATAGTGCGGGCAAGTCTTCTCACCTGTGCACCTGCACCAATCATCCTGAATAAGCTGAAATAGCTATCATAAACAAATTCTGCCTCAATGTCTTAGAAGACATGTTCTCCTACTTCAAACAGGAGGCGTTATATGTCCATGATAATTATAATTTCCTTTGTGGAATTAAAGTAATTACCATTTTATTTTCAACTTTAATAATGAATTATATAATTATATATTAATTATATAATACATTTAATACATAAATAAATAGAGTTTGCTTTTTGGGGGGGTGTAAGGTTGGTGGTCTTTGTATTAAAGACAGACCACACAGCCTTACATTTTGGGTTATATGCAGACATCCGCTGGCGGCCCCATGTGGCCCCTAAAGTGTAGATACCATAAGTTGCCCTTTAGCCTCTGACCTCAGAAACATCCAGTAATAATTTCTTTCCTTTCATCTGAAGGATTGTCTGCCTGCAGACAGCTAAATGAAAACTTTAAGCAGTGGTACCTGTGCATCTAAGACCACCAATAAGCAATCTGCCATTAAAGGTCAGGAATCTATGTGCAGAGGATCCACAGCTAAATGTTAAACAGAGGTGAAATCCTGCATTATCATTGGTCAGATGCCTGATGACTTTGTTCATGTCCCTTGACTTGCTGGACCTGATTAAAGCATCCTAATGCAAAATACCAACCCAGTTCTGCTAACAGGCTCTCAAACCAATCCAAAGTAGGAGACATAACTTTCCACATTTTAAAAGAAAACGTCTAATAAACTTTGTTTCAGTGGTTAATTTCAGCAGCAATAGGGGGTTCAAGGCCTTACAGAGCTGGAACGTTGTATGAAAAACAGCTGGTCGCAAATGACACTCATTAAAAGAGAAGTAATGTTCCATAGTCATATCCCACAGATTTTTATTTCTTTTTTTTTTTTCTATTTTATTATTATTATTTTTATTCTTCCTTCTTATCCTGGGGATTGTTTGTGGGTTTTTCCTCAAGTGTTTTCCAACAGACAAGTCAGACCCGAGTTTGGTTTTAGTTCATCCAAATATTTGTGTGGTTCATGTGGTTAATTAAAGGCAGAGTTTGGCTGATGGTGTGTGTGCATATATGTGAGTGTGTGTGTATTTGAAGTGAGCTGAATGAATTATCTCTTTGAGTGGGCGGACAATGAAATACAGTGCTGACAGGATCTGTCGTTACCAAGTAAGAGGAAACAGATGTACTGACAAAACCAGGAGGTGGATCATTCATTTTCAATATTATGTGGTTGGATTATTAATTTTTTATATTTATATATAGACTACTATTAAGCTAAGCTAAACAGCACCTATACTGAAGTTTTAATGTAAAAAGTAATTTTCATTAATTAATATTTTTCAAATTTTTTAATTTATAACATACAACTGGGTTAAATTTTATCATAACTTATGAATGCATCTTTTAAAACAGCTTCAGTCTGTATGTGACAGTAATGGAAGTGATGCCACACAAACTGACAGACAAATGTGCAAAAACTTGAATCAGTAATTCACTATAAATAGAGAATAATCAGATTACCTGAGGCAAACAATTTTTGCAGAAAGGTGTGATGTAAAAAGTAAATTTCTCACCCTCGCCCTTCTTGATATCAAATAGTCACTGAAGTATCCGCTCAGCTGCCTGCCAAGTAGAGATCCCGGTGTCAGCCGAGAGTTCTGACCAAACGTCCTGGCCGAGGTGGCCGCCATCCACAGCACAAGCGTACAGGTGAATAAGAGCGCCTTCATGATGTCCAAAGCAGTGTGATGCTGACACACCAGCGCCTTAAAGCCTGAGTCTGGGTCAGCAGCTGCTCTCTCTGCCTCGAGTCCCTGTTTGGATGAGTCAAATGACTGTATTTAAAGGCTGAACCAGTAGCTTCCAGCAGACTCTTAAAGCAGAGTTTATAGAGCACAGCATTTAACCCTTTCCTGACCACCCACCATCCATCTGCTGCAAGAGAGGCACAGAGAGAGAGAAGCACACACATCTAAAAAGAGGTTCAAAAAAAGGGAAAAAGTGTCCATTTTTCTTCTAAATATCCCTTTAATGTGTACAGGAAAAAAAATTGCAGAGAAAGCAGAAAAAGTTGACATCCAAAGTGTGAGTGTGTTTTGTCTGGAGGAATGTCTGTGGTCTCACTCTGGCCACTCAGTAATGACTTATAACCAAACTATCTTTCATTAGGCTGGATCTGTGTGTTCCTTCTTCACTCTCTGTTTTCCTCTCAGCTGCTGGTCAAACAATTCATTTAGCAGCCATCAGACAGATGCTTCTTTTAAAACTCCCTCGACCGATGTGGCTGCCTCTGGTTGATTACTTAGTTCCTCCATCTGCATCAACCAGCAGATTCTGTTGTTCAAAAGCAGCAGAGAAGCCGGTGCTGATGCTGAATGAAACAAACGGCAGGTTTTCTTCGTTAAGCCATACTTTCCCACAGATCTGAAGTTCTCTTTACAGATGCGTTGGGCACATGGTGTGTCCACCTCAAAATTGTTTAACGAGTTTAATGGTAACATGTGTAGAACTTCCTGGTTCAGTACCAGATCACTGTTAGGCAGTACCTCACACACAGTCACACTTCAGCTTCATGGTGCAGGCATAGTCTGGTCTGGACACACTCCACTTACATGCATACCCAAAAGTCTGATCATTATCTCTATGTACAAAAAGAAGTTAAGCGTGAGCAGAACACAAAAGAAAACATGATGGCATGCAGCAGTGGGAAGTTTGAGACATGTAGCCTTTCTTTGCAGGCTTATTAGCTCCCACATGAGCAGCTAACGCTACAACTGCGGGCGCTGCCATGTTCACTAACGGCTGCGTGTTTTAAAAATAACACATTTTTTAGTATTGCATCACTACGTATGTGTGTACGCTAAAAGAAATCCAATACTGGACTGCAAAGAGCAGACGGGAGTTTTTCAGTTCTCAGAAGTGCACGTAGACGTGCCAGATCCAGTTATTACAATTATCTGGTTACTTCCAGCTATCTGATTTCAACGGTCATTTAAATGGGCTCAATGTTTGTTTTGCTTTGTTTCGATTTTGATTTCATTGAGTTGTAAACTGGACAGTCTGCCAGTAGATATTACTTTGTTTTTAGGACTTGGCAGGCCACAGTGTCAAAATCTGCCTAAGTTCAGTGGTGGGCTTTTAAAAAGACTGTTATTGTGATGTGAATTTAAAATGTGAGCTCGACGTATTTTCTGTCTATATGAAACACCTGTTTGTACCATTGGTTGTAATGGATGAAGATGGAAACCTATTCTCCCTCCCTTAAAAAACTGAATGGATGTCATTAGGCCTTACATGTTTTCACTGAGAGGATTTTGAGTAGAAGATTTTAGGATTGCAGGAGTACAAATATGTTTTATGAAACAGTTTTGTAACAATGTCTGTTTGAAAGAATTGTTATAAAAGTGGAGCCTGAACACGTTGCTGACATAAGGTGCTGTTACCGAAACCAACCAGCGACTCAGTTTGGCTGGATGCGGGGCATCCCTGGAGCAGGAATATTTACTTTATTACTTCCTTCCTTGTGTTGAGATGTCTTGAATGAGAATATTGTTCAAAATTCAGATGCTTCTCATCTTTAAACATTTCAGTATGCTTCTTGGTTCTGCTTTTTGATATGTAATTTTTTTTTTTTTCTATTTATTTTCTATTATTTTTCATTTTAAAATGCATTTACACAATTACTGTGGGCAAAAGAAAGTTCTGATATTCTGATATGTTATTGGTAAAATTCCAAATCTGTTCTTTTTTTAGTTTTGACTTCTTTGACAAAAAATGACACTGAAAATATGAGCTGGTGTTTTGTCATTCAGTTATATCCTTACTGAGGCACTGAATATAGTTTGTAGGGAGTGGATGTACCACGGTGATGAAACTGGTTTTTGAAATGCCACTTTGAAGATTTGAGTTCTTAAATTGGCCGACACATCTTTGTCTTTTTGGGCTTGATGCTGGTTGGAGCTAAAGCTGTTTTTAAATCAAGTGCTTGTTTCCTTATTGGCTTTACATCCATTTTTCCACCATTATCAGAACACAAGAGACACAGTTTTTCACTTTTATTTTCTTTGGAGGACCTTAACTACAACATTTTTATTTCTTTACTGATGTTGTTGTCCTTCTCTAACCCTCAGCTATCATAATTTGAATACGAGTCCCGTCTCAACCATGACGTTTAGGAAGACCATCTAGTTCTGCATCTCTACAGATGATCTTAGTCCAGATTGTCTCATCGGTGGTTAATTGATGTGGTTTTGAGAATGTGATAAAATCTGAAGATTGAACCTGAAAATTTACAGAGGTGGGCTTATATAAGATTATACTTCCACCCACTCCTTTTTGAACTTTTTGTTCATGTATTTTATTTTATTTTTATATTTGTTATTATGTTCATATAAACTTCAGTCAATCAATAAAGTCACTTCAGAACACCTCAAACCAATTTTGACAATGAATATCCACCAAGCTCAGACGCTAGCCAGACAAAAACAAGCAAACAAACAAAAATACTTACTTAAAACTATCAGCAAAGTTATTTTTGCAATGAAACACACATGTGACCAGTGTGTGTTTTTCATTTCTTAGTCAGAGAACTTGACTCTAGAACATATTGAAAGATTTTAAACCAGAAACTGTTATTTTTATGTTTATTTGCTCTAAAAACCTGCAGCTGCTCTTACTGTGTCATGTGACTGTGATCTAAATAAAAATGTTGAAAATGTAGCGGCACTTTCTTTTAGTTGTACATCCAATATAAGAGTAGCAGTAGAGGGTAATGTGTGGTCCAGTGGCCATTGCAGGGGTGCCCAGCGCTGGTCCTCAAGGGCCACTATCCTGCAGGTTTTTGATGTGTTCCTGCTCCAAAACCACCTGACTCAAATTAATGAGTCATTATGCAAAACTTAATGGGCTGTTGGATCTATTTCATTTGAATCAGGTGTGTTGAAGCAGGAAACATTGAAAACCTGCAGGAAAGCGGGCCTAGAAGACCGACTTTGGGCACCCCCCATGGGTAAATGTAGCTGAATAGCACTTTCTTATACCATTAATTACGGCATAAAGAGGGGGAAAAGGAAAAAGGCATTTACAATAAACAGGATGGAGATTGTTAGATTGGTAATCAGCTACTTAAAGACTAAAATTCTGTGAACATGGTAGCCCTTCTCCTAACACAGACCAAGGTTGAGAACATGCTGGTGACAATAGAGGAGGTTAGCATTTGATTAATTTTGAGCCCACCATCGTAGATCATATGTGAGGCCGTTGAAACAAGCACATAGTCTTTGAAACATTCCATCATTGAGTCTGTTTACAGGCACACCAAAAATCTTATTACCTGATTTCTGAAGTTATCAGATAATTCAAGTAGTCGTGTAGACAGCAAAATCTTAAATCCTTTATCAGACAACTGTCATTAAAAGATTATAAGAAATGAGATTAACGCACAGATTTATCCCAAATACTGTGACGTCTTCATGCATGTGGACCTGTATATCTGATCCATTTTGTCTTTTTATACCTGTGCAAATGTAAAAAACTCTGTTAAATAGACGAAAGAAGCGCAGACACGACGTGTCTGGAACACAAAAGACAGACAAGATGGCGTTCAGCAGCAGGAATAAAACATTTACCTGTGGACTAAACAGCTTATTACCTCTCACACTGCCAGCTAACGCTAAGACAGCAGACGGCGCATTTTTAACAAAGACCGCATGTTTTAAAATAACAGGAAATGATGTCACCAAGTATGTATGTACTCCAAAATAAATCAGATTATGAACTGATGAATGTAGACACAGATTTGTCAAATTTACAATTTCAGAAGTGCATGTAAACGCATCAGATCAGATTATTACAGTTATCGGATTATTCCCAGTTATCAGATTTTGATCACCATGTAAACAGGGTCATTTGACCAGGGTTGATCCTTTGACCTTCTGTGTTGCAGCTTGGAAACATGATTTATGCAAGGAAGTTGTGATAAACATGCATAAGCGTAAATAAATTGTGATGCCATTGAAGGAATATAATTGTCTTCTTCACGAGCTCTAGTGGATGTTCATATGAAGGAGCTCAGGCTTCTAATTTGGGCTCTGGTTGGGCAGGTTGTTGTCCTGTGGCCCTCGTTTCATTAGCCTTTATTGTTTCCTGATTGGGAATTCATTGTAGGGTGCCATGGATTCATGGATATTTTGTGTGTCCTTTCCTGTTTGTCAAAGAGAAAGGATGATGTGCAGGTGTTTGGAAACAATGCTGGTAATCAAGTCAGCGGTGCTAATGATGGGTCTGAAAGGGGCCACTTCCTTTCATGTCCTAAAGAGTCTGTAAATACAAGAGGGAGTCCATAAATGCAATGGGTGGCCTCGCATGGCTGCTAAAGCTACACCGATTTGTTCCAGTAAAAACAACAACACAACCGCGACCATGGTGTTTGCTGCTGAGCTGGTGGTTGGAACCAAGTTTGAGGACTTTTAAACTGAAGGTTACTTCTTTATATCTGACTTGTTGGGCAGTCAGTAAAGTCTCAGGTGAAACATGAAATATCCTTGTT
This sequence comes from Melanotaenia parkinsoni, assembly GCA_036919975.1. Classification (NCBI taxonomy): domain Eukaryota; kingdom Metazoa; phylum Chordata; class Actinopteri; order Atheriniformes; family Melanotaeniidae; genus Melanotaenia; species Melanotaenia parkinsoni. Next base: position 8,966,162 of record JBAFTA010000004.1, read on the forward strand.
CTTGAGTGTCAACCTTGTTCTTCAAAATGGTAATGAATTACTTCATTTGCAGTAAGATATCAAGCAAAAGCACCCAATGTAAGAACATATAAAACGATTGGAAGACAGTAGAAAGTTGTTGGAAGACTTCCAGAAGTATGAAGGCTAAATGATTCAGAGTCTGTTCAGTCAGTTTGTTCAGCAGCTGTTGAAGTCCATCTGTTCTTGGCTTGAGTTCAACCTTGGTTGTCAAAAAGAGCAATGCTGGGCCTTTCCAGGGCTGTTCTCAAGAATTTGCAGATTTTTTTTTTTTTTTTGTGTGTGTGTTGTCCCCTGACATGTTCAAATGAGAAGAGGGGAAAAAAACAACAATAGGACAGTACTTCTCTATAAACAAGTGAAAGAGCAAAGACTGATGTTTCACAGAAAAACAGTCAAATAGGAAACATGTGACTATTTCAGCCTTTGACAACAGAGGAAAAAGAAAGGGGCCCAGATATAAACATCCAAGGAACATGAGCCTGTACTGTTACAGGTGTGTTAGCAATTATGAGCACCTTTAAACTTTTATGACTCTGGGAAAAGGGCCAGTAACTGGAGAATGTGTTTTTACTGTCACTAATTTTCTATAGCACTGTGTGGGCTGCTGGGGTGTTTCACTGGTATTTCACTCCACAATAAAGCTGGTCAATGGGAAGCCACCCATAGCTACACAAAGCTACACTGCCACAGTGATTCTGGTGCATGCAGTACTCAGATTTAGCCAAAAATCTGCTCTAGTTGTCTTTTGTTGTTTTTTTTGTTTTTTATTTCCCCTCTGCTAAGACAGAAGCTACGTTTTCAGTGGCGTACGTTTGCCTCTCTGTATGTCTGCTAGAAACATAACTCAAAAAGCAATAGGTGGATTTTGTTGAAATTTTTAGGAAATCTACGAAATGAAGAACAATTTTTTCTTCCTGTAGACATAAATACATCATGTCCGCCCCCTGTCCAATCAGAACTTTTCCCAACCCCCAAATCTTACACAGAAAGGGGATTAAATGTATTTTCCATGTAACCCTCAATTCAGAATTTCAAAGGAGAATGTTTTATTTCTGAATTATTTAATTCATAATAATAATAAAAGCCATTATGTAACCGTGGTCATTGTGGTTGTACTGGTCATTCTGGTACCAGCAGTACTCCCAAGTTGATCCTACAAGTGTTTATTGGGGATGAAGTCAGGACTGTAGGGACGTTATTCTTCCTCTCTTCTCCCAAATTCTGGTGGTAGTCTCTGATAGACCAGGGGTCTCATTTATAACCGTTGCGTACGCACAAAATGGGGCCTGAAACTGCCGTACGCCTCTTTTCACGCAAAGGTTGTGATTTATAAAAAACAAACTTGACGTGAAAATGTGCGGTCTTTCACGGCA
>JBAFTA010000004.1:8978562-9015559 GCA_036919975.1 Melanotaenia parkinsoni
TGATTTATAAAGGGGAAATTGCTTACGCACGGTTTTATAAATCAGAATATGGCGTATGCCAACTTCCGGTTTTGGGCACAAGTACACTTTTAGTAAGAATCCTACGCACAGTTTTATAAATGAGACCCCAGATGATTTCAAATCTAATCTAAAGAAGGCAGTTGTGCTGTCATCATTTGGTTGACACCGGTGTGGTCTTCTGCTGTAGCCCAACTGCTTTAAGGTTGGACATATTGTGTGTTTAGAGATGCTATTCTGCATTTCTTGGCTGGAACCAGTGGTTTTCTGACTTCCTGTTGCCTTTCGATCATCTCCAACCAGTCTGCCCATTCTCCTCTGACCTCTGTAACAATACATCAATCCAATTCAATGATCTTGTCAAAAACAATGTTGACATTGTTGATCAAACATGAATACAGTAATCATTTGTCAGGCGTGTTGGTTTGGTTCTGTTTTCTTAGTTCTAACAACTAAAATGTCTGATTGTAATCTAATGAGGAAAATGTTGATCCAAAGATGTCTATAGTACCTAAAAATATCTGGTTTGAGACTCTGAATGGGAATAAGGTTTACACTCTATCCTGCTTTAATGTCCCCAAATAGAATTTATTCTTACAATTTTCTTTTCTGTGATGTGAAAATCTGAAAATGTCTGAGAGAGATCAAAAAGAAAATTAGATTTTTCTAATCAGTCAATCAAACTTTATTTATAAAGCACCTTTCATACTGAAAGCCACACAAAGTGTTTTACATGAGAAAAAAAACAAAGTTTTTCATACAGTCGCATGCACACACATGTATACACACACATAAAGCAACCCCCCCACCACACACCCCCCTCATTCAACACAAACATGACTACATCATTTTTGTCTCTAAATTGAATGTAGTTGTTACGGCTTCTGAGTAGTTTTGTTTTCTTTGGTTTATTTAGTATCCACCGTTGTGGGCGTTGACCCTTTACGGGACACCTTTAGTTGAATTTTTCTGTTTTGTTGTAGTTTGTGATTTATGTTTAAGTGAGCTTTATGCTTAGTCGGATTTGTATGGACTCTTAGTTTGGGGGATATTTTGGATTTACGGACCCCAACCTTGTTTTTATTGTATATATTTACTTTGTGGTCTTGTAAATAAATTGTATTGTATTTTATATTCCCCATGATCCGACTCCTTGATTGCTTGATGCTTGATGCTGCTGTGATTGTGATTGTTTTGAGTCAGCACGTTTCATCTCTCACCAGTTTCTGAACTGACAACAGTTGAAAATGTCAGTTTTCATCTGTTGAAGCTTATTCTACATTTTCAGTAAGTCTTACAAAATCTCCTGATCAGCCTTGTGAACAGCTGCTTTTGTTTGTTCGCCGCTCATGGTTGGCCTCCAAAGGAGATGGGGCCTTGGGCCGTGGCAGGCCCAACACTGTGGAACTGTATTACATTGTCAGTTAGATGTTCTACTTCTAGTAACACTTTTAAGAAACTGCTGAGGACTAATCTGTTCTCATTGGCTTTGAACTGTAATTAATTAGCCCTATTTTAACTCAATTTTAATCAGATATTTTGTGTTGCTTTCAATTTTCATTTTTATTGCATGTCATGCTCTGTGCAGCACTTTGTTCAACTGAGGTGCTTTATAAATAAATTTGAATTGAATACTTTTAGAGTCAGTAAAGAGAGCATTTGTGAGATGTTTTAAGATGTGTAAATATTAGTGCATGTGTTACTGGTGAAGAATGAATTTAATGTATTATATTATTGAGTATATCACTTTGGAAAATGCAGCTGTAGCTGTAAACCACTATCAGATCATAGTACAACATGTGAACGTTGTCTCTGCTAAGGGCAACTCAGATAAAGTGAAGCAGAACAAAGTTAGAGAGGTTTTAGTACACACAGTTCAGGAGACGTCTCCAAATTGTCAGTTTGGCTCCATCCTTTTTCAAAATCCCTCAACTGGGGACCCCAGGCTTTAAAAGGTTAATGCGGTGCCTCTCTGAACAGGGGTGCAGTATCTGGCTGAGGATTCGTCCATTAACTGTCCAGCATCTCTGAATGGCCGACTTTAAACGACGTAAAATGGTTTGTTGGTGATACAAAAGAAAAATCCATTTTATCCGAGGATGGAAACTCAAGTTTGGCTTTAACGCTTGAGGTTTCACTATTTTAACTTTTAAAGCGTATACTGTTTTAGTGCTCTGTTACATGTACACACTGTTTCCTTTTTTTTTACTCACACACAGACAGACTTTCCTCACACATGGTCATCATAGGCCAGGTTTTTCCACTCCAGAAATTGGCTTGTCGTCCTTGTTGCTCATTTTTCATGTCAGTCTTCTCCCTGCAGAAAGCATCACTGCTGGGATTCTCCCACATGAACAAACAGGCCTCTCAGTCCTCGCCTGTAAACATTTTAATTTTGCTGGCCTCATTTAGCCTTGGCTCTGCTCTGGATGAGTTGGTGCTGTATGTCTCAGCTTGTTTGTGTGTGTGTGAGAGAGAGTTTTTGGACAGTAACTGTAGGTGCTGACTGAGATCTGAAAGCCTAAATGTCTAATTTTCTCCAACTTTTGGGAGTTCTTTGCAGTGATTTTGGCATCCTTTAGTGTTTGATTCCTCTGTGAAAGCATCTGCAGCAGTCAGGGGAGACTGTGCTTCATTAGCTATTTGGGTCTGTTGGCAGTAGCAGCGCAGGCTGTGCCATAAACTTTACAAAAAATAAAACAATCTGGATGTGCTTGTTGAAAAGCTCCCAGTGAAAGAGCGTCCTTAGTAAACTAAAGAAAGAAAATGTGTAGCTTCTATTTTCATTTTATTTAAGTTTATTTTGGGGCCTGTAAAATGTATAAAAAGATTTTGATTCATTGACTAATCTAGTCTAATCCAATTTATTTTGAGTTAATGAGACATAAAGTCGAGTCTCTTAGTCTTTATTCTTGGAAGACCTTGTATTTGTGTTCAGAATGGGAGTTTGATTTATAGTAATCAGTTAAGCCCCCTGAAGCCCCTCACATATTATTTTATTTGCCTGTATACAGTTGGAAGAGGCAGCATTAGGATAATATTACACAATCATTGTCAAAGTCGTGTCTCTGGTGTACTCATTCTGAAAAGAATTTTTCAATTATCAAAGATTATGTGGGGACAAGAAACAGAGAAGTTTATGTTATTTGATCTTTTAAGGATTTTTTTATTTGTGTGATTTTTTTTTTTTACATTTTTAGAACGTCTGAGGCATTTCTATAACCCTAAACCTGAGTCTCTCTAATTATTCCTTATCAAGCCTTGTAGTGACTATGCAGGAACTGTGCGCATCAGTCATCTACATTCACCCCAATACTGGGTCTGTCTTTATTCTTGTTATCTTCGATTCGACAAGGTGGTGGAAATATTGACATGACAGCGTCACACAGTTGCTGCAGGTTTGTCGGCTGCACATCCATGATGAGAATCTCCCGTTCCACCACATCCCTAAGCTGCTCTATTAGATTGAGATCTGGTGATTCAGATGATTTGAGTTTTGTGACATGGTGCGTTTTTGTAGTAGAAGTAGCCATCATATGGTTGGTTACCTTTTAAAATGATGGGGGCTGCATGGCTCAGTGGGTAGAGTGGTTGTCCTGTAGCCCAAGGGTTGCCAGTTCGATCCGTCCTGGAGAACTCATGTTGAGGTGTCCCTGAGTAAGACACCGAACCCCTAATTGCTCCTGATGGGTTGTGGTTGAGCGCCGTGCATGACAGCTTCCGCCATTAGTGTGTGAATGTGAAGTACATGTAAACCGCTTTGAATAAAAGCGCTATATAAGTACATTTTACCATTTACCATTCTCAGTTGGTACTACGAGGTAGAAAAGTGTCCCCCACATCATTACACCACCAGCAGCCTGAAGCATTGACACAAGGCAGGGTGGATTCATACTTTCATGATGTTTGCATCAAATTCTGACTCTACCATCTGAATGTGGAGCTGAAATGGAGACTCGTCAGACCTGGAAATGTTTTTTCCATCTTCTATTGTCGAGTGTTGGTGAGTCTGTGTGAATTGTGGCCTCAGTTTCCTGTTCTAAGCTGACAGGAGGCACCTGGTGTAGTCTTCTGCTGCTGTAGCCCATCTGCTTCAAGGTTGGATGTGTTGTGTGTTCAGAGATAATATTCTGTAAATCTTGGTTGAAACCAGTGCTTATTTGACTTCCTGTTGCCTTTCTATCATCTCCAACCAGTCTGCCCATTCTCCTCTGACCTCAGACATCAACAAGACATTTTTTTCCAGACAACTGCTGCTCACTGGATATTTTCTCTTTTTCAGACCATCCTCTGTAAACTCTGAAGATGGCGGTGTGTGAAAATCCCAGAAGATTGAGCGATCAGTTCAAAGTGACTTAAATCCCTTTTTTCCACATTCTGATGCCTGGTTTCAACTTTAGCAAGTTCTCTTCACCACGTCTACATGACTAAATGCACTGAGTTGCCATGTGATTGGCTGATTAGATATTTGTGTTAACAAGCAGTTAAACAGGTGGATCTGATAAAGAGGACTGTGATTATATGTGCAGGCCTTATATTGGCATCAAAATCCACTATGGAAAACTGTCTACTGATGCCACCGTGTAAATATCAATTTGTGTAGGAGTAGGTTTTTCTTCTCTTAGAATGAGCCATTTATATTTACTTGCTGTGGGTCCTCATACATGGCATCTGCCATATCGTGCTACTATTTTTACTATGGTGTCTCTGAATGGACAAACAAGTCTGTGTGTGAAGTGAGAACCCTCTGAGCTTTAAAACTGCAGCACTGGCATTGCTTGGTAGGTGCTAGACATCACCGTTTGATAGTAAGTAGTGCCTCTTCATAGAAGACATAGAACACATGTAAACAATTTTGAAGTAGTTACCTGTAGTCATCGCCTCACATCAAACACGGTTTCATAGATAACTTCATGAATTCATTGTGGCTTACACTTGAACTAAAATTACACAGGATGTTTCTGCCACACGCTTCAGTAAGACATAACCTGAGTAAAGATTATGCATGTCTTTCTGTATAGTGTGGGAGGAAACACACCTTACACGATATCGCAGTGTATAAGCCGCCTACGCTGTGATATCTTATTTCTGTAACTGGAAAACCAGACTGTGGTTTTGGGGTTTCTTTTTTCAGCCCAGACTATGAGAAGTGGTTAAATATTTTCAACAAACACGTGAAAATAAAAACAGTTTGTGCATTATTGGTGTATTCAGTTTGTTTGTCATAATTCTATAAACTGGACCAATCTAGGTGAGTATTCGATGCAGACATCCTGGCACCTCCAAATTCACAAACTTGTCTGGCTGAATTTTCTTTTGGTACAGAGAGATCAATGCTTTAGTTGATTTTGACCACAAGTTTGAGATGTGAGGAAGAAAGAGTTCATGGTCGTATAAGCAGTTTAAGTTGTCTAAAGGTTGGAGCATAAGCTTCGGGGGGAAGAAAATGCTGACATTCTTGTAACTAGAAAGTTAGTTTGAATTAGAGAGTTGATTGATATTTCAGTAGCCTTGAATTCGTCAGACTTGTTGAGTGATTGATGAGGTTTTAGGGGCTCCAATCAGAAGCTTCTGAACATTGAGGCCCTGTCCTGCTTAATGACTCTACCATTGCCTACTTTGTCCTCAGGTTATAATTTGGAACCTGAGCTCCCCTCCTGCCTCCTCTACACTGGCCTCAATCTTCCTCCTGGGTCACAGCATAATCATGACAGTTCACTGCACCCTCAAACCAAGTCAAGACATCTTTTTAAAATGTCAGGCCAAATATTTAAACCAAACATGACTTCAGCGAACAAATGTAGCAGAGTTTAAATCTGTGAAATGTCATGAGGTAATCAAAAAGGTCTGAAGGGAGCTGGCTATTTGGACCTTTTTCACTGTTGCACCACTAAACATGCAGCTTAGCAGCTGTGATATTGACGATGCTGAGTAGCGAAATGGTTGGAGAAAGTTCAGAAAGTGAATCTGTAGCAGATGTTGAAGTTGAACATGGCACAGAAGAAAGGAGCCATATCTGTTGTCAGGAGATACTTTGGTTTAAAAGGTCAGACGTGGCCCAAAAAAGGATTTACTGTGAATGCTATCGAGATGCTGCACCACCGTGCTGCAAACTTGCTTTGGTGTATCAAACATGTCTGACACTAAGATCAGCACCCTCCACATCCTCAGGAAAAACTGGACAAGCTGGAGGACACTCAAGTCAGGGCTACACATTTGCTAGATATTCTACCAACGGCAAAAATAAATAAAGTGGTGAATCGAGATAACCACACAATTCACACAAAGACCTGGTTCTGTGGTGAAAGACCGACTCAGGGCTGTCATCAATACACTGGATATTACCATGTTTTATTTTTGTTTTTGTACAATGTACAATTCTCATAACAATGGAAAAGTCTGTTCTTTGCCAATTCTCTGCAGCAGTTCTTCTCAGAGTGAGTGGAAAATATGATTAATGCATAAAAAACATTTCTCCTAACAGAAATCTAAATTTGATCACTGGTTCAAGCCTTCATGTGGAGTTTGCATGTTCTGTATGCGTGGGTTCTCTCTGGTACTCCGACTTTCCCTCACAGTCCAAAGACATGCATGTTAGGTTAACTAGTCATGACTCGTGTTTAGGTTCAGTTAGTTGCACCTACATACATTGCTACGAGCTTCCAATCACAGACAGATCTTTGAGATGTTGAAGAAATTTAACACATTGTTTATATAAAGCCTTTTCTGTTCAGGGGTCCCTCATGCTGCACTGCATCCAAACCAACTTAAAAATGTTCTAAAAATGAGTATTTTCACAAACAGAATAGCAAACTGTGTCACTATTACTTGTCCTTTTAGCTTTAGGCCTGGTTACTTATCAACAGCTGCTCAGCTTAAACTGGTATCACTTCTGACTTTAGGATTTGGTGACATCTAGTGGAGAAGTAGCAGATTGCGACCAACCAAATTAGTTTTGCATTCATAAAAACTTATTGTAATTATATTAAAGTACATATTATCTCATTTATCCACCTAAATGTTATATTTCTAACTATTTTCACTACTCAGAGATCCATCTGTGATAGGAAGCAAAGGCATGGATGGATGAGAGTGGAAGACTGAAAAGGAGATGAAGACCGAGGAGTAAAATTGGATGAATAGATGTAAAAAGCTCTAAAGTTTTGACTGTATGTGTGTATGTGTTGGTATGTATGTGTGTGGGTGTGAGACGTGGCAGAGCGAGGCCTGGCCAACCGGCAGATCTGTTCCATATGTTTCCTGGAGACAGAGTAAGGCTGCTTCCCTCCACCCCACCCACAGCACAAGGAGTCTTCATTTAAAAAGACAAAACAGTCAAGAAGCAGCATAACGTGGTGGTACTGTACTTCACTCATTTTCTGCAACTGAGGGTATCAGTTTCAGGTAAAGACGGCAGGTGTTTGGTTTCTGGGAGTGGGTCGAGTGAGCTGCCGTTTGGCTTCACAGCAAAACCAGGAGGGCAAAGAAAACACACAGTTTGTCACGTTTTCACACATCACATTCATCATTCCCATGTGTGTTTCACTCCGAAAAGTTTCTGTCGGGGGGCTGAGACTGGAGAATATTTTACGTCCTGCACCAATGACCAGCACTTCCCAGAAGTTTTCACCTGGAGCAACATATTGTATTGCAGTAAGGGAATTGACAAACCCACAGAGAATTATTATCAACTCTGTGGTTGTAATTAGCTTTACTGAGTGTTTAAGCATGTCTCTGTTCATCATTTCAGCCTCATGGCCTGAAAGTTTTTTTTGTTTTTTACCATCTTTTCTCTAATCATCACTTCCAGCAGCAGTAGCAGCAAATGAAAAAACAAAACATGCACAAAAGAAATAATATTGTCATTTTGGATGGTTTTGCTTGTTTAGATGGATATTACGGAGGGAATGAAAACAAACAGTTTAATAAACTGTGACTGGCGGCTTCCCAGATACAATATGATATCCTATATATTAAATCTTGAAGACAAGCTCTCAAAGTTTTCACCATCAACCATTATTATTGCTCTTTCCTCATCACTAATTGTTTCTGTTTGGACAACTACTTCTGTATTACAAACACTAGTAAGTAGCCTGTACTGCCACCCTCTGGCGACACTGCAGTCTAGTTTATTTACTTCAGATTAGTCAACGAAAACATGTCTGATTCACATTTCTTTTTTTCTTTGTTTATTTAGATTTTTTAATAAATGGCATCAGTTTTGCTTCTCTCATGAAGGAAAGTCAAGGTGTTTTTTGTGGCCAAACAGTGAACGCAAACTTAATCACTACATAGATTACTCTGTGAACAGTGCAGCTAAAACTAATTGGGCTTCTAATAGATTGATCATTGACAGACCTGCATTGATCATCTCAATCCAGGTCCTGCTGACAGACACCCTCAGGTATTTTATTAACAGTGGAACACAGAACAAATAACAAAAGCTGATCATTTTTCTATGTGATTCATCTTGAATTTGACAACAAAATGTTTTAAATTGGTCAAGGTCCATTTTTACCGCTGTGCAGCCTCTCCTCACTAACAACTGTAAAGATCTGGGAAGTGAAGAGATCTTCTGGTCTGGTGCAGGATTCTAGCTCCTCAACAGTCCTGGGCTCTAATTTTGTGTTTCATGATGCTCCTAATCTTTTTAACTGGTCAAAGTTTTGCTATTATTTAAAGGTGGCAGATTTAGAAGTCTTATGGCCTGCAGTATGAAGCTGTCCCTGAGCCTGGTGGTACGGGCTTGAATGCTGTAACTCGATTGGACGGACCACTGTTGAGTGGTCCGCGTCACTAGCCCGTGACACTTCAATTTCTGTCTATACGAAGGCAGCAGCAGAACTGAGGCGAGATCAGATTTACCAAAAGGAGAGCGAGGGAGGGCCTTATATGTGTTTGCATAAGGGGTGTAAAGATGAACGAGTGTGTTCTTGCCACGCGTAGAACAGCTAAAGTGTTGGTGGTCTCGGCAGGACTTTCCTCAGGTTGGCGCTGTTAAAATCCCCGATTACAATAAACGCAGCCTCCGGCCATGAAGTCTCTGCCCTGTTGATAACTTCAAACAGTTCTTCCATGGCCTCGTTGGTTTCAGCGTGTGGCGAACATACACAACTGTCATGACAACCAATGTGAACTCACGCGGAAGATAATAAGACCGGCATCTGATCTTGACACTATTTTGAAGTTAGTCTGACTTCTTTTAGAAGCAGAGACAGACTTGGCAGCCATAACAAAGTTACCCCGGTTGGTTTCCAGAGCTCTGCTGATGCAACAAGAACTGGTTGCAGCTGCTTGTAGTGCACTGACATCTTCTGGTGGATGAAGGCTGCTTTTTATCCACACAATTCTGCATGTAGGATTTCAGTTAAAGAAACATCTGGGTTTTTTTGTTGTTCTGTGTTATTTTTATCTTGCATTGTTTCTCCTGTTTGTGTAGATCACTGATAACAATCTCAGGCAGGTTTGATCATTCGTTTTCCAGGTGAGTTTAATTAAAGGGAATCTACAGAAGGAGGTTGTTCCACATTATAAAGCAAGTCTCAGTTTCCATGAAGTCTGGGAGCAAAGACGTAGCTTTCAGCAAATAAAAAGTGTGAAATAGAGCAGTGTCTTGTGAAAGGAAAGAAAACATTAGACATTTCTGGAACGTTTCAGTGAGATATGCATGAATCCAGACTGCTGCAACACACCTGACTCAAACGAATGGGTCAGCAGCAGAATTGTGCAGAGCTTGTCAGAGATCCATTCAATTTAAATCAGGTGTGTTGCAGCAGGGAAACATCTAATACCTGCAGGATAATGGGCCTTGAGGACAGACTTTGTACACCTCTCTAGAGAGGCTGCACTTGTGCATAAGGCTGTATTTTAGCCACCCTTAACCAATTTTCACATAGAGAAACATTTGCAGTTGGCTCAGAAATATATGATTTTGGATCATTTTTAAACAGTTTTTTTCAGTGATGAATGCTGTGCTACACTGGAAGGTCCAGATGGATGGGGTTTTGGATGGTTGGTGGAAGGCCACCATGTACCAACAAGGTGGTGGTGGAGTGATGTTTTGGGCTGCAAAAATAGCATTAAATCTTAGGCTGCTATGGGTATGAAGGGAAAGAAAAGTCATGGTGGGGCCTCCAGCATTTTTTTCATTTCAGAATAAAATGCCATTTTTAATTGTTTCTGCAACCTGTTCAGATTTTTTTTTATTAAAAGACAACAGCTGAAATAAAATCACATGTTCAGTTTCCTTCTCAGACCTAATTTCATTATTAAAAAAAAAAAGTAGTCAAAAACAGAATTGTTTGAGGTGGTCCAGATTTAATAAACACAACCTCAATAAATATAGCACCATTAGGGAGGAGAGAACATGTATAAACAAAAGACCTTCTGACAATCCAGGTTGGGAGTTATACTACCTGGTCATGACTTAGAAATGATTTAAGCTCCACATGGAGGGTAATGATGAATTTTAGATCAGTAACAGAAAAGCAGGATAATATATAACATTATCGTACAGACAGACATGGGGCTTAAAAGTGACTTAATGCAGTAAAATAATCCAACATTACTCAGTAACTTCTGCTAGAGGAACATGTCCATTCAAAGCTCTCCATGTGTTTCAGTTCCAGCTTGCAGGAACTCCTCTATGGTCATTACAATGTCTCACCTTACAAAAGTAAACAAGATATGCAAGGAAATGGCCCAAATAAATGTGTGTATATTTATATATATATATATATATATATATACACATTTTCTTTCAAACATTACAATCATTTGAAAACTAGAAAGAAACAAAAAGAGTCTTCATAAAAAAATGTGTCGGTATATGATTTAAGTCAAGTAACTGAGTGTTTCTTCTCTCATGAAATGACCAGAGGGTGGCGCTGTATTCCTGTCAAAGTCCATGAAGTAACAGCCGAGGGGTAAAATGCCAGCATTTCCCTATGTTTTTCCTTCAGGGGGCAGCAGTACTCTTGTTTTGTCTTGTACATCCTCCTTACTGTCTGTCTGTAACTACAGTAAACACTCCCACTGCCTTAGCTTATGAGTTAATGTTCAACGTTTATTCCCTGACATGAAACCCTCTATGTGTAAAGAATACCAGCGTCCAACATGTCCTACAGGTTCTAAGATACATCAATATAATGAAAATGTAACCAATTTCACAAATAGCTGTCTCCTCAGGATTGTGTGTTTTTATCTTGTTTTGCCTCTCAGAATTATTCCTTATTCTGCCATGAGGATGTTAGCAGGTCCATTTCTTAGCCGTCATCTACTTTCTCTACTTTCTGAAGTTGCCGAGCTGGATGCCCCTCCGGCCAGTCACACAGCGAAAGGTGACTGGCTGTATGCTCCAGTATTTAACTGGGTTGGCAAACAGACTGATGGCTGTGAACTGATTCTTCTTGACGTTGGCAGAGGTGGGACAGAAGTCATTGACGCCCACATAGCTGATCTTGTTGCGATGAAGATAAATCACCTGTTGAAACAGAGAATAGTCCTTAAATTCATTATCTGTGTTTTCTCCACACAAGATATGATTGAGGCTTGTGTAAATACGCTGCTTGTTAAAAATTCATTATGATAATCTTTTCACACAAGCCCAGAAAATGGACTCATACAACCTCATTTCAGCTGTATCGTAACTCAACAAGTTCTTTAGCACATTTTTTCTATATTTAAAATAACAATTACCATAAAACAACAATGGTAATGTAATTGATAAACACATGTGTACAAGTAAAATATGTAGATACATCTATATTTTAAAATCTAAATATTATATGTTAATAAGAATGGATTATATTTATATAGCACTTTTCTAGGCACCCACAGTATTCTACATTGAATCCATTATTTGTTTACATCACATTCATAATTTGTTGTTAATTCTAAAAATTAAATTTAAAAATCTAATCTATTTTTTTATCTAAATTTTATTTTGTATATAAATATTAAATGTTACATGTTTTTTTTAAAACATTTGCTAGTCAGCCCTGCCCCGTCAACAAATACACAAGCAGACATAAACTCAACCACGTTCGCTCTTATTCCCACTGTGGCATTCATGTATATTTAGTTTTAAACAAAGATTTATTTTAATGCAGAAAGTTTCCATTTTTACTGCTAGCGGCTATTCTCACTGCTGACTTATGAGGCATGTCCTTTTTATTCTACCACCACGGGGTGCTAAAGTGGCTTTATCAATAAACCAGCTCCAAGATATGCGGAATGTGTTAACCATGAGAAATTTCTGCAAAGTTACAGTTTTGTTCTTTATGTATTTGCTTTGAAAGCCATATTTTTGTAATTTTTGCTTCATGTTTTCATTAGTTTGACATGTGATTGAATAAAGAACCATTGTTAAAAATCATTGGTCATTATCTAAGATATCATCAACCTCAACAAACATCAATAGTTACTCTTCTGAGTCAGATTAACGACTGCTTCTTACCTGGAGGTAGCGCAGGGAGTTGAGGCCTGGTGGGACTTTTTTCAGACGGTTGTGGTCCAGGTGGATCTCACGGATGTTTGGGGTACTGGCGAAGCTGCCGTTTTCTACAGACCTGATATGGTTAAAACCCAGCCCTAACCTGTACAAATGGTTATTAATGCTTATTAGTAGAAATAGTCTGCTGTGGAGAAATAAGTAAAACAGATTTACACATCAGTTTGTCTGAAGATATTCAGTCTAATGATGCATAAAGCCTGTGAGAAGGTTGTGAGAGGGTGCTGTTAAATCAGTGATAACACTAAACAGTTAAATAACAGTAAGCTGTGTTTTCGTTTGGGATTGCTTTTTTATTTTTGTTTTTTTTTCCCCCCGCTCTTATTAAATCCTGGTATCTGCTAAACTCTCTAGTGTTTTGCTAAAACATTTAAATTCAGTAAAAATCATATTAAATAACAACTGATTTAAAATAAATTTTGAAATATTGAGTAATATCTTATATATTTCCATTGTTCGGGTAACGAAAGTGATGATTGTCACCTCTGCAGGTTTTTATATCTGATGAAGTCCTCTACTTCCACCTTTGAGATCTTGTTGTAGTCCAGGCTCAGCTCTGTGATGGAAGATGGGAAGTCTGGGAGGTAAAACAAAGCCATTAAACCCCTGAGGCATCTTTTATTTATTGCACTGACAGGAATAGCATAGATCTGTTGAACAGTCTCCATGTGGTGCTGTGATGCTGTCGGTGCTTGAAGAGAAAAAAAGGCTCACGTTTGATTTGCTGAGTGATGTCTTACCTTTTGGCACAGCTGTTAGTTTAGCCTCTGCTATACCGATATACAGAGACGACAAGCCATTAAATGCACCCATCTCAATTCCACTGTTGGCCAAAGGGTTGGCTCCCAATTCTGTTTGGATAAACGCAAACATCTGGTTGATTTATCAGTGAGTCATTAGTATAATGGAAAACATGGACAGGTGAATTATAACAGATCTATGGTGATGAAATTCTCCTCAGCTGCTCTTATTCTGCACGCAGAGGTTTGTTGAAATTATCCATAAATGTAATTCATCTGGAAAGACTGGTACCTTGAAATTTTCCCATGGAAACTGATATGAAAGATGTATCGATTTAAAAACTTAGTTTGTTTTGTTTAAACAGTGGGTTATTGTTTCCTGAAGTTTTAAACTTTTAACCTTCTAAAACCTGAGGACTCTCATCTTGGGGAATGTTGAGAACAGATGGTTCCAAACTGGGCCAAAATGGCCATTTTAGAGACCTCGCCTGAACTGTCTGTACTAAAACCTCTCTAATTTAGCTTTGCTTCAACTTTCTCAGAGTTGGCCTTTGCAGAGATAATGTTGACATATTGTACCATGATCTCATAGAGGTTCAGCAGCTAAAGCGGCATCATTACAACGGGATATTCATGTTGATCTTGAAATGGTTTATTTCAGTTTTTTTTTTTTTTTTAAGCAACCCTGAAACTTTTTCATTTGTTCTATGTGCCATCCTAAAAATATCTATTCATATGGCTCCAGAAGTATTTGAACAGACTTTGTGGTTGCAGAGAAACACTCACTTCATTAAGGACATGTGATTTTCGAGCAAAGGGTTTTAAAGTATCAGAATTCCCAATGCGTGTAGTCCCACATTTTTAGGATTAAACTCCAGGTTGATTTAGTCTGATACATTGATGAAATGTAAAAAAATGAAAAATGAAATTATGTTTCTAGCGTGAAAGGAAAGTGTTGTATTCATTAGCTAACCAACCAGCTTATAATTACCTAAACTATGACACACGTCTTAAGCTGGATTTATCCTTGTCTGCATGAGGTCGGTATGCTGTAGTCTCGTGAGTCTGCAGAGCCTTGGTGCGCACTTCTTTCAGACCTGACGTGCATCCGTGCTCGCAGCGCATTTGTGTGGAAGTACTCCCTTGTGATTGGTCATTTTGTAATTACATGTTTCCAGATTTCTGGAGATTCTCCTGAATTTGTGCGGTAACTGCGCAAGAGAAACTGCAAAACGACATGTAAATACACTCAAATGCGAGAGCACATTTCACCATTGTCAGCTACGCCTACCATACGCAGATGTTGGGGAGATGATTCTGATCGTCTCTGTGGTGTATGCTCTATCTGTGTATCTTTGAACCACATGGGGGTTAGGTGACGTAATGAGTTTCAGGAAAGACTTGAAAAACGCAGCAGCAAAAAGGATACAGCAGATACATTTTTCACAGATATATATTTAAATTTGATTAAATCTTTTTTGTCGTTTTCTTCCTCTTCGCAATGACTACACATTGCGTATGTCAAAGGTGTTAGGACCATCTTAAATCTTTCCATAGTGCAAACACACAATTGATCGGATCATTTTATCTAGCATCCATGTAAAAAATTTGTCCATGTAAACAAAGATGTAGTAAAGGGAACACTTGAGATTTAAGATGTGTAAATATCAGTGTCTGTGCTACTAGTGAAGAATAAATGACGATGGCACACAGCACAAATTAAAAAGTTTCAGGCTTGCCTAAAAATGTAATAAACACTTTTAGGATGAATATGAATATCGTTTGGAAATTAAGCGGCTGTAGCTTTAAAGCTCTATCATAGTATAAGTAGGGAACAATATCTGTGCAAAGGTCAACTCTGACCAAGTGAAGCAGAATAAAATTAGAAAGCTTTCAGAATACAGTTTAGACGAGATCTCCTAAATGGCCATTTTGGCCCAGCTTGGCACCATCTGTCTCAGCATTTCCCATTTGGGAGACCTCAGGTTTTAAAAGCTTAACCAAGTGGTTTAAGTTTTCTATAACTGGCCAACTCTTAATAAGGTTGAATGGATCATTTTAGAAAGTTGCAATGACCAACTCACTCTAGTCTGGCTGCTTGGTGTTGACCAAGGCTAAGTTTTGAGGCTATATTGTATTGGATTGTAATGAACTGCAGTCATGTTTGGGTTTAGTAGGAACCTACGAACCCAGCTGAAATGGTTGAGGCAAATCTGACCCAGGAAGCTGAAACCCATTCTTACCTAGCACATGCAGCTTCATCAAGCCTTTAAATGCATCCTTCTGGATTCTGTTTATATTGTTTTCATGGAATCGCAGCTCGAGGACGTTGGGAGGCAGATTAGCAGGGATCTCAGTCAGCAGGTTGTAGGAGAGATACAGCAGTTTTAGGTTGTCCATGTTCCTGAAAGCCTTCGGATGAATCTTGGATATCTTGTTCTTGATCAGAAACAGTCCCTGTTGTTGGAAAAACAAAAAGTGCCATAGAAAACTTAATGGCTTTGATTTCGTTTTTGCTGCATTATATACACAAAAGATTCTTTCATGTCTTAGTAATAGTCGTTATGACCCAGTGCCAAACCTTTACAGCCAACATTTTATCTGAACCAGCCAAGAAGCTTTGAATGGAACACTTATGACTTCTTTGTAATGCCAAATGTTTGACAGAGGGAATCTGATGAGGACAAGGTTGTTTTTTTTTAATCAGAGTAGGATTATGATTAAGATTTGATTAAAATTATTCATCAGAAGTACTATAACTGATATAAACAACCTATAAACCTCTGATGGGAAAAGTATCCCAATCTCCCCATAGAACAGAATCATTTAAAAATTCCTGGATCCAATGCGGTGATTCGGATCACCCCTAAAATCTAATCACTTGTTTCTTATTTCTGTTTCTGAGATTTCCTGAAAACTGCATCAAAATCCATCCTTAATTTTTTAAATTATGTTGCTAACCGATAGAAAGACAAACCAACTAAGCTAAATACATGACTTCCATCTTGGCGGAGGTAACAAAAATAAATAAATACAAGTCATTTGTGGGTCAGGTCAGCTGTAGCCTGCAAACAAGAACAAATCACTGAATTAGTGGAAACCGATGATATTATTCTGTTTGTTTGTAGTTGTTCAGAGCAGAGATTCAAGCCTTGATGTGATTTAATCCCAGCTGAGTCAACAGCTGCCAGATTAAAGGCAAACCTGCTCCTCAGCTGGAAGTCATTTTGTTTTCCATTCTGAGATGAAAATGCTGATTTGCAGCCCTGCCATCACGTCTCAGTCTTTTTTTTAAGGCCTAATGGAGGGAGCATTCGCCTAACAGTTGCAGTTCATCATTTCCAAACTGTCCCTACTTTTAATGTGACTTATAACTATTTGTTATGATCTGTTTGAAAAAGAAAGTACAATAGCATACTGTCTTAAACTAATACTTTGTTAAAGCAATTTTTGATTGACATGTGCTCATTTTCCTGTTACAGCAAAAGCTATGATTCACAGACTTTCCAAAGGATAGGATATTTTTTTTAAGTCATCAATCAGGAGAAGGGTACAATAACATTTCCACAGCATGGATACAGCAAGACAGTCATCAAAAAGTAGAGAAAACAATAATACAATACGATACAAAGAACTCAACATCTCCTTAAAACTGACGTAAAGATGAGATGGAAACCGGTCAGGACGGCTGCCAAGAGACCTACAGCAACACTAAAGGAGCTGCAGGAAGTTCTGAAAGACTGTTTGTGTCCTACATGTGACAACAATCTCCTTTTATTTCTATATGTCTGGACTATGGGGTAGGTAGGGTTGAAGACATAAGTCTTTTATGACCAAGAAATAAAAATCTCTAAGCCCAGTTAAAAAGAAAATTAACAAGCAAACAGCTTCCATGGAATAAAATGGAAGTTCCTAACAGGCCCAGCCAGAGACCAGAACCTCAATCCAATGGAAATTCTGTGGGCTGACATGAAGAGAGCTCTGAGCATGAGATACCCTCAAAATCTGGCAGATTTATAACGTTTGTGAGGAAGAAATATTGTCAAGTCACAATGTGCCATGCTGGTTTGATTTTTTTTTTTTTCCTCATCACAAAAACCTGGAATTCTAACAGGGTGTGTTAAAATTTTTATATCAGGTCCATGTTGCCTTTTGTAGCTGTTGTTAATAACGTGGGAAGGAGCTGTGCACATTTTGGGTTATGTCCTGAATATTCTACCAGCATGTGAAATTCACCAGCTGGATGATGCCAACAGGAGATTATTATTTCTTTGAAGGTAAAACTGATAATTTTCATAGTATGTGACAGTCATCATACACAGTGCATCTTTACCTCAGGATTTTGGTGAAGAGTGTGTGGGTATGGCTCACTGTGTTGGATGCTGGGACAAGAGGGCTAGCTTGTAAGAAATGCTCTCAAATTGCCTGTTTCTTCCTGGTTAGATTTTATTTTGTTTGGCTAAAAACGGTAGAATCCATTGGAAAAGGAAAGAGATGGAAACAAAAAAAATAAGAAACAAGATGGACTCTACTGGGTGTAATTGAATCACATGTCCAGTAACTAATCTGATAATTAATAATCCAGTACGCTACCTTTTTTTAATATATATAACTTATTGAAGTAAACAAATGAAAAGTTCAGATGAGGTGTGGACTGGATATCATTGTTTTTTTCAGATGAACTGGTGCCATTTTTCTGCTGGATCTTTTTGATATATTTTCAGCTTTTTATGAAGGTTTCTCTTACATAAAGCTTGTGAAGGCCTTTGAAGTCATCCTCCTTGATGTCAGTAATATCATTGTTTTGAAGATCAATCATCACAGTGTCTTCAGGAATCTTCTCAGGAACAGATATTAGACCTGTTGAAAGGAGACACAGTTGCCCAACTAAATACAAGAATACAAGAGGACGATTAAAAGGGACTTTGTGTAAATACTTTGTGTAATTAATAAAATCTTAATTGTAGAAGTGAAGATGAAATCATAATCTTCCTCAAACATTCTACCGCTCACATAGAAACAGCCATCTGTGCATCATAGTTTAGGATGTAGTAAGTGTACTAATGCAGTTTTCATAACTGCTGCAACAAACCAAGTACATTTGTTAAAGGTTTCGCCAGAAATTCCTTTACTTGTCTGCATCCTTTGCATCTCATTACAGAGAACAATGTACACATCTAATTTAATAGAACTAACCCTAAATGGACATGTATAAAATAATGGCCTTGTTTTGCACAATTAATCATTTGACCTTAAGATTCCTATAAAAACAAAAAACAATTATGTTGCAGTGTCATCATGATGCATGAAGTCTTTTTATTCTTGATGCCATATTTAGTTTTTTTTTAACATTTTGTTGTTAAGTAGTCAATGTTTGCAAAAGTGATGATGAAAATTGTTAACAAACATGCATTTCCCCATTTTCATGTTATAAGTCTGTTACTGCGTCAATGTCCAAATTAAATATGGCCAGAAAGTCGGCTTTCAAACGGTTGTTTTTATATAATGTAACATCAGCTCTTCATAGATTTCTTTAAAGGGTTATTTACCTTAAGGGTAGATAAAAACAGAACAACCAGCTCAGGTTTCCAAAGGATGACCAATCAGAAGAAAGTGGGCTTTTAAGGAGGTTATGATGTATAGAATATAATTTAGTGATATTAAAAAGAAAAGAAGGTTGTATTGGTTTTAACATTTGAAAGAACAGGACCTTCCTCCTCCCTGTCTGCTGTGCTACAGCTCTTTCAGAGCCCATCCCTGCAAAGGGGCCGGTGACCATGGTAACTGACTCCAATAAGAGACCCTCCTGGTCATAAGCTGTTTTAATTCAGGTCAAATCAGTTCAGAAAACAAGGAAAAGCCAGATGAACCTGATTGTGGCTTTTTTGTTTTTGTTTTTTCTTTCACAATTTTAGGTCTTATGTATTTATCTAGATTCTAGAGGCATGGTCACAGATTTAGAAAATCTAAAAAGCCCTTTTTATTTAATTTATGAAGTTCAGCTTTAAAGACAGCAGATTAAATGGCTCATTTTAGACATAGGAAGGAGCTGAATAAAAGGCAAGTGGAAGATTTACTACAGTTCTTGTTAAGCTTCTGTGATGTTCCAGAATAAAAACATAGCTTAGAGTTATCATAAAGATTTAGGTTATGAGACATTTTAAGTATTGGTAATTATCTTCTTCCCAAGAAAAAAAAAACCCAAATCCGACTCAACTGCACTAAAGTATGCTGAAAATAAAGAAGACAAAGCTGAATCTGAACGATGATACATTAAAATTGCAGTAAATATCACACGATACGTTTCTCCTACAAATAAACAACTTTCTTATTTTTAAAATTACACAACATATCAAGAAGATTTCAACCTGTAACCTCTAGAAAAGATGTAGCGTGTTCTGACAGAGCAGGTTCTTACCCTTGTCCGAGCACTGCACCACTCCAGGTGAACAACGGCAGCTAGCTGGGCAGTCGTCATCGTCATCATAGTCGTCATCATCATCTTTGTCATCATCGTCATCCCATTCCCAATCCTTCATCATGATGTCGTAGTTTTTCATAAAGTCCATGATCTTGACTGGCTTGTACACTTTGGTATGGCCTATCGCCAGTAGGCAGAGCAGAAGGAGGGCTCTCATGGTTTATCAAACCACTGATCAGTTAGCCAGCCACCAGGATGAGCTGTCGAAGAGCAAGTGTTAGGTTAGCTCTCAGACCAGTAGCCAGGGACAGACTTGCGGTGCGAGTATGATTTGTTTGTGCAACTGGTTGACTGATCACTACAATGTGAGAAGAGCTTTTGTAGATTCTGACTGCGTAAGGCACTGAAGGAAAGTCTCATAGCAAATCCAAAGTCCCTTACTGAGCTATTTGGGATGAATATTTTTATTATTCAGGCTGAAATTCTGACACTGATGCAAAGATTCTGTCAAGCAGTGTTTTCTCTAGGCTAAACATTTCTTTTTGAGTCTCTAAATCACAGAAAACACCCCCATCGTGTTCTGTAGTGGGGCTATACCTTTTCAGGGCTGCTGATTAAACATGAGGATTGTCTAACGTTAGCATTTAGCTGTACATTGACATCGTCAAGCCGAAGGCTGGTATGGTCTGTGTGTTTGTTTCAACCAAGCATGAGTCTTTGCAACTGTTTTGCTCCTATATCAACACTGTTCCCCATGTATTTGTGAGTGTGTTCTTAAACTCTTAAATTCAACTTGAATTGTATCAACACCATGTCCTCCTCACATACACAGCCCAGTGGTGTGTTTTTATTCTCCAACACATCCAGAGCCATTCATTTCCCTGCCACACAGACGTGTGCTGTGGAGGGGAAAAAACACCAGGAAGCTTTGGAAAGAAGAGGAGGTGGATTTACAGGAGCTGAAGACTCAGTGACTTGCCACATTGTGAATGGAGGCTTTGCAAGTGATTTCTGTACAGTCCCAACAGATGGTAATTTTCTGAAACAGAGCTGCTCTGTGTTCTGGATTTTTCTTTCCTGCTTGAAAAACAGAATATTCTTCCCTTTGCTCGTGTTGACCAGAATTATGTCTGCATACAGACCAGTGGTTAGTTTTTAGAGGTTTAATTAGCTATTTGGACAAAGGCTTTAAGCTTTACACCAACATAAATAGAACAGAAATTCCCAACCCAGTCCTTCACCTCATCTGGCTTTGTCCCACATGAATGAGAGACTGTAATGGTGATTTTAATGGTACCCTGCATAGAGCTTTGGACCAAGTTTGATTTGGTGTGCAGGTCTAAGTTTTTAGGAACCAGCTGGACCTGTGTTGTGTTCTCATGGTCCTGGATCACATTAATGACTGGTGTGGTTTTAAAGGACTGGTACACAACTTAAGGTTTGGATTCCTTCATGAAATAAAATGAAAAACTGTAGAAATGATCACAACGGAAAAAAATCAGAAAGCATAATTCTGCTGCAAAAGAAGTTTTTTGACTGATGCTGCTTCTTTCAGTGCTGGACTTTCTCTACAGATGTAACTTAAATATAGTTGAATTTATGAGCAACGGTTTAATGAGAGGGATTTAGAAAAGATTTAGGTAATAAATAAAAACAATATTTGGGTTCATTCATCAAAAACAGATGTGAATTGTACTAACAGCTCATAAATCCATTGCTGTTCACATTAATGTCTTCATCAGTCCGTTAACGTGATGACATCTGGTCATTTAGACGTTGATCGCTTTTCCGTGTATGTTTAATTTAGACATGTAAAGTGAAAAAGCCTCGGATAACGTTCACATCAGATTGGCTTGTACATGAAGCGACGTTCAGTGTAATATTCTTTTTAACTTCACAGTTTTTTTTAACAACATTTGGCTGCACATTTCACATAAACATGCCAAGTGCACTTTAGTTGTATAAAACATGCAGCTTGGATGGAAGCAGCGGAAAACAGAACTTTGCTTCACGTTGCAGCTTGTTTAAGAATCACTGTTACTCATGGGTGTTTAATTGCTCTACAATCACATGAATTGTTTTACTTTGTGTGCTTGAAGGGTTACAGTTTCTCATATAAAAATGTGTTTTGCCATAAAAATTCATTTCGAGCTAACAGGCACACAGCAGTGTGTCAAATAAAACGATGGAAGGAAGCAGCTAAATAATCACACTAAAATCTAACAAGATGGCTTTAATAAGAAAACGTATGCAAGTTTGTTTGCTTAAAAATCAGTTTTTAAAACAGCAATACGCTTGGAGAACTTAGATTAGACAAACTTGATGTGATTAAATCCATGTAAATTAGCACCATCATGATTTAAAGTTCACCTTAAGGAATTAAACTCAAATTCTTCTCGCTTTGCAGCAGGAACTCGGTGTGGGCATGGTCTTTCCTAAAATGATCTCAGAGCTCTTTGTTACGCTGCAGCAGCTGCTTGTACATTTGGTTTTAAACAGAGGCGTTTCTAGAATGACCAGAAATACACACTTTTAGGTAATCAGCTGATGATATGACTTGAAAAGTGAAGGCACATTCAAAATTATTCATTTTCACTATGAATCAACATTAAACTATATTTCTGTGTCCCTGCCATGTTGTCTGCACACTGAAACTCTGGCAACAGGTGGGCTATTGCTGATATGAGGTCATTATATAGTGACCAAAAGTTGTTTTCCTCTCTATCTGAAAAACATGAAATGTATTTTTAGGGTTTTCTTTCCTCAATAACTCAGTTTGATTCATTAAAATATAACAGTGAGAAACAAACAGAAAAAGAAAACTAAACGGGGGAAAGTTTAGAGACATTATAGTTTTCACAATTATTACCTCAAAGAAATCCTTCTAAACATTTTTATCAGCTAAACATTTTAAATTATTTTTTATGTTAATTTAGCTCAGATGCTGAGAAAAGAAAAAAGTTTAACAACTTTGCTCTGGATGTAAAACCATGAGGTTGTGGACCTGGGTGGGTATGTCTTGACCCCCCCTCTACTTATACGCTCAGACTTGTACCTTGTTGAATATGATATGTATTAGGCTGAATTTGGCCAGGCTGCTGCTGCGCAGTGTTACAGGAAAGCACCAGAGGGGTAATTCCTACATGACACCGACAGGTTCAGTTTGCATCAGCACAGCAGTTTGCATCTGTCACATCCCAGAAACTACTCATGATGGACGACAGCAAACAGGCCAGGGCAGTGGCCCCACACTAACTTTGGCCTTCACTCAAGTCCTCTTATTTCTCTTCTTTGTTTTGATTATATTTTCTACTTTGAAAATCTTTTTTATCCATAAAAAAAACTCTAGTTTTCAACCCTCAGACCCAAACAATCAAACCTAAGTTCAGTTTTCTTCTCCACCCTGAATTAGTAATGTATTACTAAAACAGAACATGAGGAGGGGGCATTCAGAGTTCCTGCAGGGATCGCTTTCAGAAAGTGTTGCTCTTACTTTCTACCAGTGTCCATAAAGACCTACAAACCTCTACTGGAAATAAGTTCTCTCAGCCAACATAAATGTTTGTCCAAGTCTCACCTATTCACCAGCTGCTGTGATTTTAAAAATGACTTATACATTTCCCTCTATTACACCCTCTGAGAGCCAGCAGAGGGAGGCTGGGATGTCTGTTGCGTGCCTCAGCCTGTGCTGTCGGATTCTGAGCCCCCCAGTCGAACTTGTAGTCCACCCACAAATATGTAGTGGTGGTCGAGCATCTTGCTTCGACAGCAAATACTGAGACCCCTCCTCTGCTGGCTTCTTATTCCACATGTGCTCATTTATCACAGAGAGGATGGTTTTCATGATTGGTGCTTTGCAACTTGGCAGCATGTGTGAGATAAATTTTTCTGTTGTTTCTTTTACTGAATCAAACAAGCCTCAAAAATGATTAAATTTCCCTTGCTCCAGTCAGACCGGTGCAGACAAATTATACCTTTAAAGAGGTTTGCAATTTATAAAACATTTGAACCAGAGGCATTTAACCAGCTTATACCCTCCCTGCTGTCTGCTGCATCAATCAGGACTCTAACCACCCTGCTCTGTTTTCAATATCCAGATAATTTTAAATTCTTTTCATGAAAATGTCAAAATATTTTAAGTACACAATAACCATCTACCCGCAACCCAAAGATTTGTTTTAAAAATGAAGAAAAACTTGAAATACTCAAGGACCCAGAACATTGATTGTGGTTTTTATCTGATAAATCATGTTCAGCTTTTAGTAAAAATCATCAAATATGTACATACATTTGTCAGTTTCTAGATTATAATTTTTCTTAGCGCTCAAACCAGCTCTTTTGCCCAGTATGAAGAAATTAAATTTTTTAGAGATTTTTCTCCTCATGTGACATATTTACAGTCAGTCCATAGAAATGTATCTTCACTGTTGTGAAATTACTCAATGAATGTAAGCACAAAAATGATCACAGCATTTAAAATAAAACAGTTAATCATCACTTATCCATTCAACATGATCTTCATTCATTGATCTGTTTCATGCAAACCAAACTCCTTTAGAAATGTAGTATTTGAAATGTAAAATATTATCCTGTTGGTCCACTAAAACACCTCCAGCAGGCAGCGTCTAAACTTATCAAAATACCATGTTTTCTATCTGTAAAACCAGCCAGGGTTTAACTGTCTTTTTGTTGATGAACCCAGGGTGTGTCCTACCTCAGCCTCGTGTGCGTCTCGGTTTAAACCCCACGCAGTGAACAGACCAGCAGCAGCAGGGTCCAACTGGAAGGCTAAGACAGATCCTCAGTCAATACATTTCCAGTGAATGAAGCACAGCATCACCCTCTCTCCTCAGTAGAAAAAAAAACACCCCCACCAATGGAAAACCTCCACTGCTTTGGATGAGAGGTTCAGTTTCAATAAAGAGCTTTCAACTCTGAGTGATCGCACCGTCTGAACGTCTCTGGGACTAGGGTTGAAAAGGCATTGTTAGGACTTTAGTCATGTGCTTTTCATCAGGAGCTTTGAAGTGCTGCCAGGGTAGTTAGATTTCGACTCCTGCATGCTCAGGTTTTATATTGAAGAGGGTGGTAGGTCTGTCACCTCCCCTCCCTTCACGGCACGATGCCAAATGAAATGTTTTACATCCATGTGATTGGAGCCTGCGCTGTGACCTGTAGGCACTAAGATGAACGAAGACCGTGACTCTTCACAGCTTAGGATGTTTGAGGTTTTATCAGAGATACATCAACAGGGTGGGAGACGAGCCTGAACTACCAAAGACGTCGTTAGATATCTTGCTACGTTTGTCACAACATTGATGTTTAATATTTAATTAAATGACGACCTACACATTCACTACCAGAGATTTAGTGCAAAACACTCATAAGTAGGTTGGAGAGGTGGATGGAGGTATAAATCCACCTTCTCTGAAGCTAAACATCCTGGGTTCTTGACCTAACCCATGCAAGGTCTTCCACAACCTTTCACTTTGTTTTTCCTTTGCTCTCATTCACAAATGTTTTCTCTATTGTTACCAAGTTTATGTTTTTCTACAACTTTATCTGGTTGAAATTTTTGGTCTATTTTGTGGAATCTGTTGGTATACAAGGTTAAAAAGTAGGTTTGTTGTTGGCCTTCAAATTAATATTAATCCTTATTTTTACATGTTGCGTAATACATGGTCACGGTTGGAAAAATACATGTTACCAGTTACTCATTTGACTCTCCATGATTCGTGGTTCTGATCATGTTACATGTGCATTGGTGGAGATGCTTCTTTTTCTAACCACAGACTTTGACATGACTACATTTTGTACGTGTGGACCAACCTACTGTACCTAATACAAGTTTCTGATGAGACTGGATTTGCTTCCCCTTCAATTTTCACTAAAAGTCTTTATTTAAGTGTTCTGGTATTAGCCTATTCATGCATAATGAGTACTACTACAATAAGCATAAGGATTTTTCTGTTTTGACAGAAAATATGTAAATAAAATAACATTTTCACGAGAGTTTCAACTTAAACTGGAGATATTCAGCTTGTGCTGAAATAATTAACTGATTAAATGACTGAAAATTAAGGTTTCCATTGAATGTTTGTCATAAAGCACTAAAGATGGTATGTACAAAGATTTTTCTGAAGATCCAGATGATTCAGAATTGTGTGTAAAATGATTGTTGGGTTGTGCGGTTTTCGTTTTCTGTAATGATCCTGTGTGCATAAAGCTTTGAGGAACGGTTACATAACAGACACCTATGTCTAGTTCAGTGTAGCTTTTAATCCAACCTGGGACCAGCTGGCATCGTGTCGGGCAGTAGGCAGAATGCTGCCTGACATGTTACAACAGAGCAGAGTTTGGCACAGCAGTCACATACCAACTCCATTAGTATTAAGGTGGCTTTAAAAATATCCCTTGTTTATTTAGAAGGCAGACAGAAGCAAGAGAGAGAGGCTATGCCTTACAAGATCAGACTTTATGTTGTGTTTATTTTGTCTTCTGCTTAATGAGTACTTTGTCTTAATGAGGCACAACAGGGAATCCCTTAGCTTTAAAAATCAGGCAGAAATTAGAGGAAAAAAAACTACCTCCCAAGAATGGAAAAGCTAAGAGGAGCTCTCTCCCCCGAGGGTTCATTTTTCCACCCAGTGTTGGTTTTTTTTTTTTTCTGCTGAGCTGAGCTGGAACAGCACAACTTGTGTGCAGAGCCAAACCATCCAAATACCCAGCCCTGGTTTGGCAGTTGGAAGAACTAATGTGGAATCGGCTCTGTGTTCTGGTTTCAGAACATCTTTTGAGCAGGGAAATCATATTTTCCAAACAATCGGAAATCTGGTTCAAAGATTGTCTCATCATTGAGGAGCCAGCTGAGGTCTCTCAGGAATTCAACATACACTTTAAATTCCTGAGAGACATCACATCTGTTGTTTGTTGTTCCCACCGGTTGATTTGGATTTGTTTACGCAAGACAAGGAAAAACATGCTGGAGAATGGGGATGTCCTCCTGTTCATTTTACACCTCAGACTTCCAATACAACTCTGAGTTCTGTCATCTGCAGAAATACTCTGATTACTTTGCACGTGTGGCGTGTATCGGTGATAGACAACAAGCTGATGACAGAGGACTGGTCAGTCAGTTTGTGAGATGGTGTAGAGGAAACAAAAGAGGTGATTGTTGACTTCAGAAAGAACAAGAGTAAAAAAAAAATCACTGTTTACATCCTGGATAAAGAGATGGAGGTGGTGGAAGAATACAAGTACCTTGGACTTCAGCTAGACAACAAACGAGGCTGGAAGTGCAACTCTGAGGATGTCTCCAAGTAGCGACAGAGAAGGGGCTCTACTTTTTAAAGAAGCTGAGATCCTTCAGTGCCTGCACCAAGATGTTTCATATCTTCTAGAAGTCTGTTTTGCAGCATCTGTTGGGGCTGCAGCGTCAGAGCCAGAAACTTGGCCATATGACTCGAATCCGTGTGCGTTCGCTCAGAAAGTCCGGTTTGTGAATACATAAGCAAATTCTGATGCAGAGCAAAGAGGTGAAGTTTTGTTTGCTTAAAAAAACTTGGTCTGCTTCAACCAAATGCAGGAAGCAGACTACTTTGCAGGTACAACTCATGGCATTCTGGACATTGTGGATAAACATAACCAAAATACTCGCCCATGTAGATCAAGCTGGGAGAAATGGCTTGTGGTAATCCTGAGACTGCTAGGATTTAATGCAGCTTTGTGTTTTGCTCTTATGTGGGGGAAATAGAAGTGCAATAGAAACAGCTGTTAAACTTTCCTGCAAACTGAGGTCGGGAGGCATAGGTGATTCCTCCTGAGTGAAGCTGCATCTAGCTTCAGGGCATAGGTGGAAATCCTGGGGGGACAAAGGAGATGCAACCCCCTCTTCCATTAAGTTGTACTCCCCAAAAATCATTAAACACAAATCATTCTTTTAATAATAAATAATTTTCAATATAGCACAGCGCAAGCAATGCAAATTATAAATGTAAAAAATATTTTTTAATTGTTGAAAGATTATACCCCCCCCCCATGAGGAAACCACAGCAATGTGTAAAAGCCAGTAAGTCATTTATCACACCACAAACACAAGGTTATAACATGAAAAGGGACATTTCTCCTGCTTTGTCCAAATTAAAATTCTTTTAATCAAGACGCCGGTTAACCATGTAGTCTAATAATAAGGATTTTTTTTTTTATCGGTTCAAGTCCTCACATGTGAAGATAAAAAAATAAAAAAACTGATCTACAATCTAGTCCTCCGAGCCGGACATCTCACATGACCAAATGTGATCTAACAAAAAGGTAGAAGAAGAACCATAGCAATAACCTGCAAGAAACAAAGAAGAAGAAACAGAGCAACAACTGGAAAACAACACCCAGCATGGAAGAGGGAATGATGGTGGTCTTGGGACCATTGTTAACAGAAAAAGCCAGAAATGAAAAAAATAACAAACTGGAAACAGCGTGAACATGGACTTTATATCCTTCCTTGTTCCCCAGCCAGCTCGCTCTCTGATTGGCCACGTTCCGTGCCACGTCACCATCCACACAGTCACAATTCAGGAGTCGTCGGCTTTCCTCACATATGAAGATATCGGGTCGTAAATATTGAACATGCTCAATATTTCCGATTCTCGGCTACGACCTGTTTCGGAGCACATTATCGGGACAAATCTGCTCGTAACACACCTCAGGCAAAATGATAATTGTACAGAAAAATCTTATAAGAGTCATGATAATCAGGCATCCTTGGTCTGGAAGGGGCAAAATCGGGACAAAAACAGCCCGATAACCTCTATGTGTGTACCAGGCTTAACCTAACATGCATGTCTTTGTATGCCAACGTCCACCTAATACATTGTTAATATTGCTGGTTGAACATAGAAAAAGCTGTAAACAGAATATAGAATATGGACTAATAGAGAACAATGCTATAACTACTATCATTAGTTTTAATAACATTATTTAACATGCTGAAGGCTCAACCCTGCCAGGCAAGTTGCAAAAAAGCATGAGAGAGAGGGGGAGAGCAATGTTTTCATAACCTCCCAGGACTCACTCTGAAATTTTACCGTTTATTGTCTCGCCAAAAAATGTAATCTGATTTAGGTTTCAGGTTTAGCTGCTTTCACTTTACTCAGCAGTGTTGAAGCAGACTGCTGTAACTAGAGGAGCTGTGTGGTGTTTATTGATTGAGTTTGGAAGCTTGTAGCAAAACATTCACCACTGAACAGGCAGGAGTGATGTGTGGATCAATACTGGAATATTGATACTTTTGAAAACAGCCTTTTATGTTCATGTTAGAATATCGATATTCTAGTAATTTGGGTGAATATGTAGTTTATCACGAACTGGAATACAGTGTAATATCAGGTAACTGTAATATCAGGATCTTTTCTAAATTAAAACCCGTCCGTAGATACTTCTTCTTCTTCCGTCTGCCATAGTCTTATGTGAAATAAGGCTCCACATAGCGGCGCAGCAGCTTGTTGATCACTCGCTCAGTCCATAGCATCACATGTGGAGCTGAACAGAAACAGTGCTGTATGATGTGTTTGGGAAGACTTAAGTGTTGTAGCAACGACACAAACCTCCCTAAAGATCAGAGAGTCAATCATATTACAGTATATAATGAAATTATGAAGAGGAGGAAGAGTAGAGGGACAGGATTCTAATCTCAGATGAAGGATCTCCCTTTATCCGAAGTGAGCCTAACCCCTGTAGCCACTCAGTCCATTATAATGAAAGCAAGTGTGAAGCAGTTTTGGTTGGTGGAACAACGACAGTGCTGAAGCAGACCACATTTGTCATACAGTTTGTTTTGTTTTTTCTTTTTGTTCTTTTTTAAACAACAAAAACAGTGAAACAAACTAAAAAAAAACAAAAAAACTGTTGTGCTTTGATGCTTAGTATTTTCCTGTATTTGTTCACTCGTGTGTCAAATGACAGCAGCACATTTAACTTGTAGTAGAGTTCACCAGAGCAGGGCCAAAACCACAAAAAGTCTAACTGAATCACTGTAAGCTGCTCTAATCTGGCATGTAAGCACACCTTTATGGTCCCCCTGATAGTACCTCAGACTCGGTTCCAAGTGGCTCATTATCTTCGCTTCATAGCTGTACTGAAACAACGCCCTGTTCCGAATCGTTGTTCGCTTTATGGGACACCCTTTCCCCAAAAATTCCTGGAACTAAGTTAGTTCCTGATGTAAATCTGTGAATTTCTGTTGTGCAAACTTTGGAAACATGCAGGTTTTGTTTGTTTGCAGCATAAGGCTAATTGTGCTTACATTATATCCTGATGTGTAGCTTTAGTCTGTTAAGTGAGTCTGTCACGCCATCATTCTCTGTTCATAAAAACGTCATCCTTGTTAGCTGACTGCTCTGCCACAAAATGATTTAATTCTTAACTTTAATAGTCCAAAGAGGGAAATTGGTTTGTGGTCGTAAAAAACTTGATGGGGTAATTGTTGGAATTACAGTTTTTAAATCACAAATTAAACGTTGGAGATAATTTTCTGAAGAAAGACAGGGTCTGCATTCCTGGTGGTAGGCGGGTGGGATTGCTCTACTCTCGAAGGATCTCATACTTTCCAACCCATCAGACATCTGTGCCGGCTCTGGTCCGGCCAGAGCTTGTTGTGTTCTTGTGCTGAGCAGACTTTCCTCCATCTGGGCTTTTTTATTAAAAGTTCCAAGTTACCAGGATGACTTTAAAGGCAACTGTGCCAAGAAGTTGCCTCAGCGTTGTTGTTGTTTTAGTGCCACAGGAACGTCTCGTTGCCAGGAAACATGTGAAAAAAGCCGTGACCCTGCAGCTCCTGTGCACTGCCTGCTGCTGGGAGCAATACCCAGATCCTCACACTCCTCCATGACATCATCTTCCACAGCTCCACCTTATACTGGTATCCATTATAATGCCACAGATCAGGTGTCTTTGAGCCTTTTTAGCTTCTGGATCCTTTTAGTTAACGTCTTTAGCTGCATAAAAAGACCCAATGATTAGTTTTATTTGGTGTGGGATTATTGCAATAATTCACACAAGTTAGGGCAAAAAAACAAAAAATGGATCAGACGAACAAAAAAGGGCGTTTCAGTCCTTTTTTCATGTTTTCATGTCATGAATGGAGCATGTGCGGAAGTGTGATCTTGTCTTCTGTTGAATGCTCTCTTTCTGAATCGAAGATCATGTGACCGATTCTTCTTTGAAGCTGATGAAAAAAGCAGCTGTTCATTTTGGCAACTAAGAAGAATTTTTCCCTTTTTTGCAGGGAAAAAAAAAACTTTCATTTCTGAGCTCAGCCTCATTCTGAGAAAGTTTCAGATTTATTGTTTTCCACATGTGATTACCCAATATTTCCACTGTGTGATACCAAAAGAGAAGCTGAGGTTTCTCTGTTCATCGCATTCGTAGTTTTTCCTGTTCCAGTCATCCTTTAGATGTCTGCTGAAGTAAATAATCCTCAACCGCAGGTTTAGAGAGGGGAAAAAAATCGTGATTAGGTTGACTTTTCCA
The DNA here is from genome assembly GCA_036919975.1 of Melanotaenia parkinsoni. Classification (NCBI taxonomy): domain Eukaryota; kingdom Metazoa; phylum Chordata; class Actinopteri; order Atheriniformes; family Melanotaeniidae; genus Melanotaenia; species Melanotaenia parkinsoni. Next base: position 9,009,776 of record JBAFTA010000004.1, read on the forward strand.
GCTTTAGCGGAATGCGTATGGTTTGACATCATATCGTAACTCGTTCAGTAAAAGCCATCGTGGCTCCACTTCGTCTCTGAGGCCAGAGGTGTTAATTTGATAACATGAAGTGCTAATGAACGCGCTCCTTCGCGTTCTGGATCGACAGACAATGTGAGGGATCAGGGAATCCACGGCAGCATCACTTTTCTTCTTGTTTGGGCATGTAAGTCATGCACATAATTAACAGATTATTTGCATTCAGTGTCAACATGCAACCGTACTGAGAAATATTTTATTTCCAAGAAACAGAATCCCCCACCCCACAAACACACACACACACACTTTTTTTTTCTTTATTTTATCATGTAGCACATGAAATGAGCCAAGCTGTGAAAGTGTTCGACTCACCGCTGGAAATAGGATGTATTTCCAGGCAACCAAAGGGTTTTTCAACTGTTTTGTTTTGTGGTTTTTATAGATAAACCAGAAAAGGTCCAGTAGAGAAAGTTGAATGGGGGTGATCAACGAATCAGAGATGCTTTGGTCAATAAATCAATTTCTCTCTTATTCTTGTATGTTGGGAAAACCAGACTGGCTGAATAATGACTTGAAGTATGATTTAAACCAGTTAAAAACCTTGCCTGAGAGTCCAGTCTCCATCAGTCCATTAAAAATTATGGAGTGATCTACAGTATCAGAGGCATCACTGGGTTCAAGAAGAACCAACAAAGACAGTTTCGTCTTTGTCCATGTTGGTTATGAGATTGTTTAAAATGTTGACCAGTGAAAAATGCTTTTTTTTTTTTCTTTTTTTTTTTTGGCAGGGGTGGGGGTATGGGACACCAACGAGAGGAAGTGTCAGAGCAGCATGCTGGATATCTGGCTGCCTCTCCTACTGCTCACACTGGACAGATTCTGGTGAAAACCATTTTAGGTTTGAACACTGAAGTAAAAACAGGCACCTAAAGACTGCAGAAACTTTACTGTTGCTCTATTGTTTACTTGTGTTGAACAAGCCATTTTCAGTTTTATTCTTCCTTCTGTTTTCTTCAAGTTGGTCAATGGTTGTTTCACACAGTACTGGCTTAACTGGTAACTGGTTTAAATCCTATTTTCTTTGCAATCCCCACCCAATCGAAACAAGTCTCCCGGAGTATGTTGGTGTGAATGCAGCCTAAGACTCAGAAGAATTTGGGTGAAACAGGGTGAGAAGAGTTGACACACAAAAAAAGAAAAAATCCGTCCATCCATCCGTCCATCCATCCATTTTCTATATCACTTATTCTACTTTAGGGTCATAAGTAATAAACAAAAACAATTTGAAGAAGAAACAAGGAGTCTATGAAGTTTATGTTACAGCTTGACAGCTTACACAGAACATGTACACAGGAAACATGAGAGGAAGTAGCTGTTTTTTTTTTGTTGTTGTTTGTTTGTTTGTTTGTTTCTTGGGGGGGGGGGGGTTGCATGAAAAATCAGTCTAATGATATTTGAATTGTGCATAATAAGACAAGTTACATATAGTTTATATTGCGAAGACATCAAACAGATCATCATAATTTAAACATGTTGGCCAGCCAAAAGCAAATTAAACAACATAATCAAAAATTTAAGCAGTCAGTAATTGTGACAATAATTCGAGGGTCAGTGTGGATGTTGGGTTAGTAATACACTTTACTGATCCATTTGTGTTTGAGTAAAACAGAAAATATGATCAGAAAGACCACAGACTGTCTCCTCACTCAGCAGGGAACTATAAGAACAACTGGGACTATTCAGAGTGAAGCTCAATATGTCCCTGTCGGAAATATAACATGCATTATATCGCTAATGAATACTTGTGTAAACCTCTTGAATCAAGTATGAATCCAGCTCAGCTGCACTATTGAAAGTTGAAGTTGTGTCTCTGTGTGAGGGGAGACAAAGGATGGACATGTCATGACATCTACTGTCTTCTGCTCTGCTGGAGGATTTAGCTCCTCTGCAACACTTGATCCTTAAACCTGTGAACTGGTCCCACAAAGAAGATATCACGCGTGTGAGTAATCTTCTCACACTCCTCCTCGTGTCAGAGATTTTTATTAAAGGAAGCACTGGAAGAAACGGAGCTGGGAAATGGAATATAAAGGTGCTGAGGTTGTTAAAAATAATGTACTGTGCTGCTGTGGTCTCACTGCAAAGAAATTCTTTCCATCTCTTTATTAGTATTTTTGGTTTACTGTCCCTGCTGCAGGGATTCTTTCCATTTTAGAGAGTTTAACATTTTACCAAAGGAGACAGATGTGTTTGATTTGTGAAGTCTGGAGGAGTTCTGTCTGGTGTGGGCCACGTGACCGTGCAGAACAACTTACTGAACCAAACCCAAAATGACATGTAAGGACCAACTGGAAGAAAATATGACACAGCTCGAAAAGATGAAGCCAAAGAACTTTCTTTTAGCTAAGTTACATCAACATTACCTGTTATTACATTTCTGCATCTCACACTAAACCTGTTGATGAGACGTTGACCTGCTTCCTTCCTCATGTCTTTTTATCGTGACATCAGACATCTCAGGGGAATTTACATTCTTATTTATTTTGGCAGATTCAAATCCAAAATCTTGTGTGCAGGAGGCTTTAAACAAGTCTGTCTTAGTTTTTGTTTTTGGGAATCCCTCAATCACTTGGTCTTCTGGGGTTTTAAAACCACACTTGAAGAGGAGCGTACACAGGAGAAGGCTGTGGGTGAAATCTCTCGGGGGTTGATGTAGTTGTTTTCTAGCCTCAGGGCCACCAGAGTGTGGTCCCCGCTGTGGTCCGGGTCACAGATGCACTCATCCGGGATGCTCCTGGAAACCACACGGCACAAGCATCCAGTTAGATGAAAACCGAGATTATTAATGTCGTTATTCATTCACTAACTGTAGAGCTCCACATTAGCATCTGTTATCTATAAGTCACTGAGTCACATAAAATACGGTGGCCTTCAAGGACAAAACACAATAACAAAATGGAGAGTTTGATCCTGAAGCTACCTTCAGCATTGTGTCACAGTATGTGTTGGAAGCAGCTCAGGGTAAGCTGCAAAAAAAAAATATTTTTTTTTTCTAGATTTCAGCCTTAAGGCAACATAAAAACAATTTCCAATAATGTATAAACCTTTCCCACAAAGTTTATAACCCGACAAAGCCTTATATGTCAGAAATGTATGCAAAGTTTAGTTGTTCAACATATTTGTGAAAAGTATTGCACATGTGGTTAAACGTCTTGACTGAATCCTTTACGATGTATTGGATCTTTTCTAGTTTAACACAAATAAGGATTTCCCTTATCCAGTTAATATGAAAGGAAGCTATCAGGGATTTCCAGTACGTGGTATGAAGCATCTAGCCAGCAAAGTGACAAAGCTTACAAAATTAGCTTCCATTGAAGGGAGTTGGTGGAGTAATTCCAAACAAACCAGTTTTATTTCCAGTATGCATTAATAGAGACTTCTTTCCAAAAGGACTCCAGAGTCAGGCAAGAACAAAACATGTGTAGCTTGATTATGTCTTTATACAGTTTGGACAGCTTAACTTTAGTTCTGTGGAAGCAGTTTACAACTTTCAACTAAATTAATTCATGCTTTGCAGAAATTGATGGTTTATGCACATTGAGAACGTTTCTCTAAAATCCCCTGAAATCTCACGACTGCGCCTCTCATGACAGACTATAGAGACCAAACAGAGGGAGTTAGAATATAAATATATGAAATCACACGGCACCACTCTATAATGGCTTGATAATGGTACTTTCTGTTTTATTTCTGTTTACATTTTATTAAGAGGATCTTAAGTCATCAAATCACCAGATGTGACGACTGTGCAAAATTAAAGAGCCGATTTGGCTCAAAGGACGGCTTTCCTCGTTATAAATAAAGTGTAAATGTTTGTTCAGCCACGGTTTTAGCTATAAAATGAAGGATCATCCTACAAAACAACAGCTGGAATAAAAAAAAATACTTCAGTTGTAAGTCGTCGTCCCCGTCCTCCCCCCCTACAAAGTCTCATTTACATGTGGTCCCCCTTTTCCCAGTTTGTGTCCCTGTCAGTCTTCCAAGAAAAATTTCTGTGTTCTGCATGAGAAGGTAGGCAGCAAGCTAACATAAAAAGCTAACGGCTAACTTTTTACTCTGTGTATTATTTGTTATCTTTGTTTCTCTGAAACAAAGACTTGAACAACAATGAGGCCATGTGAAGTGAAAAAACTGAAAACCAACATAACAATGTGACTTGTGCTATGCATATTTAGCACTACTTTCATTTCTGCTCCTGTGCATGTATCCAGGTGTGTTGCTTGTCCAGGCAGAGTAGTGGGCTTCTCCTTGGCGTTGGTTTGATGTATAAGAGCCGTCAAGCACCCTCCAATATGTGTAAAAACATTGCTGTTTGTGTGCCACATAAAGCAGATATAATTCTGTTTAACTCAAGAACAGAAGTCACTTTCTATTGCAGGCTAGTTTGGAAGGTTTTATGCATTCATCCATTTTCTATAACCATTTATTACCAATCCATGGGGGCTGGAGCCTGGCCCAGCTGCTATCAGGTGAGAGTTGAGGTTTTGTCTTTTACTATTTACTCATTTCTACTTGATTTATTTTGATTTAATGCTTCACATATGTTAAAATAATCATTGGTAGTTGCTGAATGTCGTTTATCACCTGCAGCGTCGGCCATGTTGGCAGTGAAGATGGAGCATAGCTCAGTGTTTACAGTGTAAGCATACTTTTATATGAAACACGTGTCCACATGTTGGACTGTGCACAGACCTGTGAGTGCATAATGAGGGTGACTCCTAGGTGGAAACTGGAATCAACTTGTTTTGTTTCTTGTCGTCAAGACAACTCTCCATTTGGTGAACTCTCAGGTTAATGCTGTCTGACGGGAAGTGATAAATGAGTCTGTGGTTACTCCAGCGTTGTTGGTCTTTACAGGACTGTGGTTCTGCTGAAAATCACCTGGTTTCATTTTAGTTGTCTACTCACTCCTGTCATTTGATCTAAAAGACGTGTTAATAACTGACTTTTACATCAAATAAACCTTTTAATGAGTGGGAATAACAATATTTAACAATCATATGTTCCAACTACATGTTCAGCAACTAGTTTCCTTTTTGTCAAACCAGATATTTCACACCGATGATCATAGATGGTGTTTTGTTTTTAGTAGGATCAGCTCAGAAATGGTCAAACATCCCAAAAAATCTGCACTTTCTAAATCTGCACACAGTAAAAGGAGAACATTCACCAGCGACAGCTTTGTACCTGATCTTGTTGTGGTCAAGTCTGAGGAAGTGTAAGTTGGTCATTTCATTGATCCCAGCCGGCACATTGACCAGCTGATTGTGATCCAAGCACATTTCCGCCATGGAGTGATAAGCACCGAAGAACGACTCGGGTTCAATTCCCTCTCCATCCAGTTTGTTGTAGGACAGGTAGAGGTACTCTAAACCAGGGTCCATGTGGGCGAAGACGTAACCTGTGAACGAGTTAGAGGGACGTGTTTGTTACAGTCAATACTAGGATGTTTCATTTTCCTCCATTTTTATTTTATCTCCTTTATCTTCCAGCATTTTTTTTTTACTTTCTCTGCAAAGAAAATAACTCAAATATTAATGATGGACCAGAAAGTTTGGTTGTTTTGCTCTTTATGTGTGAAAGTACGGAGATTTTTAGTAACTTAAAATTATGATAATAATGATTATGTCAATTATTATTATTATTATTATTATTATTATTATTATTATTATTATTATTATTATTATTATTATTATTATTATTATT
>JBAFTA010000004.1:9053241-9069764 GCA_036919975.1 Melanotaenia parkinsoni
TGTGTTGGTGCAGGGATACATGGAAAACCTGCTGGATTGCGGCCCTCGTAGGACCGAATTGAGTAGCCCTGGTGTAGCAGAACTCTGGTGTGGTTGGCTTACAGTGAAAGCAAACGGATCATGCAGACAGACGTGATGTAAGACGTGTCGTTGAGAAACTTGTTGGATAATTTGCTGCCTCTCCTGCTGCTCGTATTGGACAGATTCTGGTGCAAACCATATAGATTTGAACAATCAATGAGCCAGATTTTCTTATTCTTCCTCTTGGTCAGTGGTCATTTCAGGGAAAATCACCCCCCAGCTGTTGTAACTGCATGAAGTTGACCAGGCAGTGTGTCTTTACTTGAGTAAAGTGCAGCGTGAAAGCAAAGCAAAGCAAACTAAACATGGTGGGAAGAGCCCCGGACCTTCCTGGAGTGAATGCTGCAGAATCTGTTTCCGTGTTGGCTTCAGCTTCATGATGTTACTAAGTGAATCGTCTCGGTCTTACCTGGCCTTTGATGCTGAACTTTGATGGATAGTTGTCGCACAAACTCCAGAGGTAGTTTGACCACTTCCTGTAGAGAAAATAAAGACACTGGTTTGTGGACTGAACATTTCTGTGCGATTCACACGATTATTAACAAACTGATGTCACCGAGCCATCCTTTAACTTAACACTACAGCTATTTCATCCTTTTACCAATTCTGGGAATTACATTTTCCATTTTGGTACCACATGCCATTTAATAAATGACTTTCATATGACTACAGACCACATGTTAAGAGCTGTTTGTTTGTGCTCTGGAACTGACACAAGACAGATGCATCAGAAATAGAAGCTAAAATAAGGAAGCATCTGACCTGGGAAATGTTGCTCATGTGCTAACAACCCTCCCGACTTCATTACTGTAACTCCTTTTCTCCTTCACTTTGCATCGTTTTCTAGTTTAAAAATCCCAGTTTTAGAAAAAAAAAAATTTATATTATGATTAAATTAAACTGGACATGATTACGTTTTAAAAGTGCTTCACATTACAGAATTGCTTTGATTTTTTTTTTTTACCAGGAGTCAAACTTCACAAACAGAGATTAAAACGAGCTTTTCGTGACACATTTGTCCACGCTGACAGAGCTGTTTTATTCTGCACCACGGACATTCTGGGACTAAACAAAGCAGTAGTATAAACTGAACATCTTCCTCCCCATTTCTCTGGAAAAGGTCATTAGAGAGGCTTTCAAACATTTGACACACACAAAAAAAAAGCTATTGACGGGATGCAGCTTGAATGTATGTGGAAAATGAACGACACAGAAACAGTCTTCCTCCTGACAACTCAAGCCAGTCATTCCTGCTCTGAACTTATTTTTAGGGCAGACTGTGTGAACGGCCATTTCAGGAAAAACACAAATGGAGCAACTTTCAGAAAGTTGCTGGTTCATTTTTAAATGAAATTATGCAGACATTGTAACATTACTGATTATTGTTATTTCCTGCCACAATAAACTCTTTCCCATTTCAGTGTGTTATTCATGAAAGAATAAATAAAACAGCCGAATGAGGTTCCTGAAGCCCTGAAAGTTTTTTTTTTTTTTTTTTTTTAACAGCCAGGTCCACTGGGCTTGTTTGTCTTCTTCCTCCAAGCTTGTTGTTTATGATGACCGTGTGTAACAAAGCCCATGCAGACATTATGTAACCTACTTTATTCCCTCCATGCTAGTTTATTATTCCCTCCATGCTAGTTTATAGGGACAACCCAGCATGCCTCTCTGATGTTTGAAATGAGTAGAGAATAAAAAATTGAAATTATTTCTTCATTACTTGCACTTAGATTACAAGATTACATTTGATTCAGTTGCTACTGTTTTAAGCTCCTGAAGGAACAGAAATGAAGGAACATGCTCGACTCTGTTTACAGAAGTTTTCATGCAAAACAAAACACTTTTTCCTTTGTGTATTAAAAAGGAAATTTAAAAAAAAAAAGCATTTACACATGAGCAGAAAATGCAAATAGGCCTGGAAACGATGTAGTATGTGTGCCAGGCAGTGGGCAGTGAAACGTGGCAACGACACACCCCTGTGTGCACCACATACTCATCAGACCAGAAGAATTTCAAGAATTAGACATCCATGAATTCTAATTCTTAGAATTCATGGCGTGAACAAACAGGCTGTTGTTGTTTCACCAGGCTGTTCTCTGAACAGGCTTCTCACAGACAAGCCCTTAAAATAATCAATATGACCCATGTTCTCCACAGAGAGTACAAGCTGCTGCCGTCAGGGAGGAGGGGGAGTCCCTCGATGCAGACTCCAATATAACTGTTGATTGAATGTTGTCATTCAGTTCATGGCTGCAGCTGGTGATGAAAGCCCAAGACAAATTTCTCCTAGTGGGACAATAAAGTTAATCTTGATCCTGAAGATGACAGTCACTTGTGTCTTGATTATCTGGCACACGTAATCTCTGCATCTTCACTGGCGACATAAATGTTGCACGAGAAGCAGGTTTTGTTTTAAGAGACCAAATAACTTTAAAAGATGTCGTACTGTTTGCGAGTGTAAATGGGGCTTGAGTGCACAAGTGCAAGATGATGTGACAGACGTCACTGCCATAAGATTCCAGTTCACATTTACACGGACAGGGTTTACCTTGTGTTTCAAGATCATTTAACTCTGGAGCCCGTTTTCAAACCCTTGCGGTTTTGTCTTAGGGTGTAAACAAAAGGCTCGACAGAGAACTTTTGTGTTTCACTGTCTCGGTGCTGTCATGTAAATGGGGCCTGAGATGTTCAGTATCATGACTCCATATGACCAAAGAACAGTGAAAATCTCATTTGTTGCTGCTCTTTAATCTCTGGGAGCTTCCTCAGAAAAAGTGTTTGGTTCATCTAAAACAAACGCTGGTACCTTTGTACTGTTACTGTGGTTGATTTGAGCTGATGTGTAAGCTCCATCACACCCACAAAGACTTCTTTAGAGTTTAACTTGCATTCAGATGTGAAACTAGTAGCATCCACCCTTGGCTTGTTCCAGACTAAATTATTCAAATGGCAGGTTGGGGTTATTTTATTTTCTATCTGTATTTGTTAGTCTTATAACTCAGTGGTCAAAAATGTGCTGTAATATATTGCGCGTCCTCATTGTGAGGATTTAGATGTTGTTGTTTGCTCCAATATTTAAAGTAATTGTAGATTAAATATCCAAAAAGATACAAAGAAACACAAATGGTATGAACCCAACAGCGTCTTACCCCGCTATGGATGAACTTCTCCCCCAGCAGGCTGCTCATCACGTTGGAGCTGAAGTCAACGATGTTCTGGATCTGCCTGTACGCCTGTTCTGCTGTCTGCACCACAAACACACAAACAGACAAGCTGAACTCCCAGGTAAACACCAGGAGACATCCTGTTCTGGAATTTAAGTCAAGTGTGTGTCGGACACAACATAAATAGAGGCTGCTGGCGTGACCGTGATATCAATCTGCATGACGCTCATGTTTAAAGTTGACCGAGGATGTAGGTCATCTGTAAGACTCAAACACAGCCCTTGTGTATTTGAAGTGCCAATGGTTACCACGGCAACCATCAACCAGCACTATAATCAAGGTCAGCAGGTTAATTAACTCAAACTGGATTATAAAGAAGTTCATGATTTTTTTTTCCTACAGTTCAGAACAGAAAAAAAAACATTAAGAAAAGATTGAGAACCAAACGTGTTTGAGGTTCTGGAGTCGTAGAGGAATAAATCAATAACAGCCTGTTCTCCGGATGATTCCACTAACAATGATAATAAATCCAGATCCAGATGCCGTTTCCTGCTAGTCCGGGTATTCAAAGTGAATTCTGAGTAACATCAGCTGACGAGCAGGAACTTTTTATTCTGGGGCGGGTGGGACTATACGTGGGTATATATTTAGATCAGAAACTATGTCCTGAAGCCTGCAGTCTGACCCAAATGTAGAATCAACTGGTACTGAAATCAGTTCTATGGAAATGGAGCAACCTGCTGACAGGAGCCACAGGCTGAAGCTCGTCTACTGCTCATCCAACCATGTCAGCTAACAACTGTTTTCTCCTCTCTCTTATAGATCTCAGACTCCACAGTTCAGTGACAAACATAAGCTGATTGACAGTAAAACCAGTTTAACAGCCTCACTTGTGTGCGCTGCGAGATGCAGCATTAGAGTTGTCTCGTTTGACCTGGTAGGGTGTGTACACTTAATAAATAAAAGCATTTTGAAACTTCTCAGTGACGCGTTTGTTCATGTGTTCCTATTTTCAGCTGATACCATCAAACCGTTCCTGCCTGGATGATCTGATCCCATGTGGGTAGTACTGATGTAAATGCATTCAAGTCTGACTGCTCAGACCAAATTCTGAGAAATGAGAAACCAACATGGTTTTTGCTCAGTTTTTCCCCCCCATTTCTGCAGCAACAGTGAACACAACAGGACACGGAGTAATCCCATACCTTCATGTCTTCATGGCTCACAGACTGGTTGTTACCATTGCTGCTTTTTATTTGCACACAGAGCAATATCTGATCGCAAGAGCTAACTAGAGACACTGGCTTAGTCTATATGAAGGACAGTGTTTTGCACAAATGTCCGGATGAACATCTGAAACACCTGGCTGGTAAAGTTAAAGCAGTCCAGAACTCTATTGTTCATGAGTGCACATTTACAACACGAGGTAAATGTTCTGCAAATCTGAGACATGGCGTGTACCTGTGGTGGATTTTCAGAATCTTCTGCCGGATACTTGAGCAAACGTAAAACTCTGGAGAGCTGCAAGAATAAGAAAGGAACACAATTAGTAAAAACGGCTGAGGATCATTTAAATAGACCATTATGCAAAAAAATACTAACTCCCCTCCAATGCCTATGTTCAGACGTAAAGTCACAATCAAGTCAAAACCTGAGAAAAACCAGAACCCTGGTATTTTGCTTTGGACTGCAAATCTAAAAAACGTGTTCAAGGAGGCGTTCAGGTTTCCAGAGTTAAAGTACATCACTCTAAAAAGTTCTCCAGGCTCTTCCCTTTTTATCGCCACCTGACTGGATGATGCTGCATTCGCTGTGACTCGGAAGAGGAAGCCAAAATCTCTTCTTCCTTTTTTGCTTTATTAACATCAGAACTCATCATTTGTTATTTAGTTCACTTGAATAAATAATTGAGCCGATAATGATCTACCAGTAATTTGGTTAGTGTTTTATATTCTGAGGAGGATTATCTGATTTCTCAAACTGACATTCTTTAATGTTTTTCCAGTCAGAAGCTGAGAGTTTGGGCTTCCTATCGGAACAAATATCAGCAAAGTATTAGTGAAAGGAAAGCTCAAAGTTTATGAAGTTGGTATGTGTTAAAGGAATTATGACAAGGTCTCAGTGGCATTACAAAACTAGCCTGCGAGTTACTTTCTGCAACTTGGGCCAGTTTAATACCACTCGCAATTTGATTGTGGCTAAAAGAGAAACCTGCAGCCCATCAGATTCAGTGCACCTCTTTCTTTTACAACAAAGCAGCTTAAACTCACTCTGGTCCAGGCTGCAGGAAGCTGCAGCTCAAACCAAAATGAAAGAGACCAAATCAACAAAGAATAATAAACAATATTTTTCTAAAGAGTAACAACTACTGTTCCCAAAAACAAAAATATAATTAGATTAAATAATAAATGTATTGAAACTGAACTCGAATGATATGTTTTACTATGTTCAAGCTGTCCCAGAACAAATCTTAACATATATCTGAACCACAGAACATCGCAGTCAGACTCAAACAGTTTTTCCACAGTGCCACAAGAACAGCAAGTCCATCCTGCAATGTCCAGGGTGTGTCAGGAAAAATACTTTAGTAGGCTTTCAAAGCAAGTGATGTTTTTTTTAAGCCAACAAATGTGTGTGTCAGCACAAGTTTGGTCAAGCGTCTCTGACTCAAGACATTTCAAACAATCCATTGCAAACTGTTTAAATTTGCTACAATGGCGCCTTTCAGCATCCGGGCGTGAGCAGCTGAACAGCATTAATAATTCTGAGAATATGTCAACAGAACAAATATCAGACTGAGGAATGACAAAAAGCAAACAGCAAATCCATTTCCCCTTAGTGTGAAACAACGCATGCTAAGTTCCAGTAGTCACATCCGTCACCTCGTGCAACCTTAGTTTCAAATCAAACAGCACATGGAATATTTTTTTGTGCAACAGACATAAGTTGTCTGGTTTTATCCCATCACAGTAATACTCTCCATCCCCAAACTTCTTGTTCACATTAATCAATCCAATATCTAACTATTTTCTCTGACAGCAGGCCTGAAGCATCTGAAACATTTCAACACTCGAGATGTGAATCACGTCCTCGTTCATTCATCATGTGTCAACACCAGTCACATTAACGCCAACTTTCTCTCGGCGGACATGAAGCAAGAGGGACGTGTCAGTGTACGCAGCAACTTTCCGGTCTAATGGGGTCAGATCTTCGTGACTAAGCCAAACAGATTTGGTGTCTTCAGTGTCAGTCTCCTGTGTCAGATAACAGAAAGATGCGACCGGGTAGCGGCCCAGATAACTGCTGCTGTGGCCAAGTATGTTCCAACAGCTGCTGGGTGTAAACACTGGGAGAGATGCTAACAGCCGGCAGTTGTCAGGATTTTACATTTTTTGTCCTAAAACCAGATCAATAATGCGCGAGTCTGACACGAGACACTTCTAAATGTTTTCGCAGTTATTAACTGAGGTATAAACGTTATTGCTCCTGGTTAACAACAGCTTTCATTAGCTGGAACGACTAGCTAACTAAGCTATCAAACATTGGCTAATGGCAAGGATGATTTATAAAGTCGTGTCAGCTGGCATTTCATCCCTCATTATTAACTAATTTATTCAGTGAATGCAGGAAAGGTTAAATGAGCAACAACATCGGGCTGAGGCTTACTATGTATTAGAAAAGACTGAAGAGGACGCTGTGTGTCAGTTCTCCAGCTTTAGCAGAACTTGACTTAGCTTCTTGTTAGCATAGCTTATTTACCTGTACGTGAGAGACCACCAGACTCTTGTTTCCTTCTCCGTGATACTTCCAGTCGTTTTCATCCATTTTGTCCAGTTCCATCACACAAGCGACGATAAACTGAGCTCCCGTCAAGGACCAGAAAGGACACACGACAGCACAGTGACACACAAGTACTGCGACTGAGCCTGCAGGCGGCTAGCACTGAAAGCAGTCCTGCGAGTGAAGCAACAATGAACGCTGGCTAATACGTCACTACGAGTAACAGGAAGTTCAAAAATAAAAATAAACTAGATTCTATCAAACTTAGTCCATAGACTGCAAGTTTGTTTTATTTTTCCTTGTTTGTTTGTTTGTTTGTTTGTTTGTTTGTTTGTTTGTTTGGTTGGTTGGTTGGTTGGTTGGTTGGTTGGTTGGTTGGTTGGTTGGTTGGTTGGTTGGTTGTTTTTAGGCCCCTTGACTCTGATTTGTAAATCATTCAAACGTAAAAATAAAATGCTCTTAACTCAATGGATGAGCCAGTACTGTGTCAACAATTAACAGCAAATAATCTATTTTGAATTGGATCTTTAGGTTTGTTAGTAGCACTCTGTCAAAAACACATTTTTTCCCATTTCTTTAGTTGCATCAATGAAAAATGCCACAAACAACATAGCTTGACATAAAACAAGGTATTTCTGCACCAACGTCATTTTCCAAAGAGCTATCACATGAAAAGTTGGCAGATCTGTCACAAACTTGTATGAGTGTATCTTTAATTAGTCTCACCTGGAGTTTTTTTTTAAATAACAATGCCAACGACTTATCTTAAATAGAACTTATCTTATTATGACTATTATTATGACAACTTGTTTTGTTGTTTTTGTTTTATATATATATATATTCCAGTTTTATTTAGATGGCTTGCTACAGATTGAAATGTTTGTTTAATTCTTTCACTGAAAAAAAAAAGAAATTTAAATTGTCTTTTATTTATATTCTTTTATATTGAAGCTTCTGTGAGCGTTGTTCCAGTTTAACCTGTCTACCTTGACTTCCGCTCTCGCGAGCACGTTGACAATCCGCCCCCTGCTGCCGCGAGACGCCGTTGCTCCGCTGTGATTGGTCAGCGCTCACACGAACAGGGTGCGAAAGAGGGTGTGGGAAACGCTCCATGTGCCTTATTTTCAGAGAACTGCGATGAGATAATTGAGGAAGAACAAATACAGTAGCTCATGTGATTAACTGGTAACGTCCGCACTTGTATAACAAAACACTTTTAAAGAAAAAATACTGTTTTTGTTTTATGATTGTTTTTGTTTATCACAACAAAGGTCACAAGAAGTGGATTAAGTGCAAATAGTTTTTGTCATTTACTTCCTTTTATTGGTGGGGGAAATTAAATATATAGTATAAAAAATATATTAAAAAGTTTTAATCGGTATTTTAACCCTTGCTCACATTTTCTATTATTCTATATTATATTTTAATATGAATGCAAAAAAAAATAGTCATTCCAGTTTAACGACTTCTATGTGAAACAGCTGGATTACTTTATCTTTTGTTAAATTATTTTTAATTTTAAATAAATTAAATGTATATGAAATGTAAAATATACTTGATACATAATGAGTCCTACAGAGATGGGACACACCAGATAAATGTTGGCTTGGCAGGGCCATGGATGGATTTTTCCTTTTGTTGTTTTTTTTTTTTTATCTATCCCCAGAGGTGTTGGTTTGATGGACTGACTTTCTCAGCATATGCTGTTTATAGATGAGTATAAATCTATGTGGATTCAACTTTATTTTCTTCTAACTGCTCTTTGCTGTGTACATTGAAAAAAAAAGTTATTTACCAATCATTATATTTCTTCAAAATCCATTATCCACCAGTATCTACAGAAGAGTTAAATAAAAAAAACACTCATTATTTAAAAATCACAAAGTTTTAATATGTTTCAAAACAACAGGGCACACACTCACACACACACTCACACATCAACAGGATGCAGTCGATCTATACAGGAGTCCTACAGAGGCAGAGGATGTGAGAGCGATACAGTGACGACTCGCCTTCTTTTCAGTCTCTGTTGGTGATCCGAGCTGGAGAGGTTCCCTGGGAGGCTGGTCTGTGGTTTGAGAAAGAGTCTAAACACCCAACCAGCTGCTCACTCATAATATGTACATTAGGATTTGTGTCTCTTTGAGTTTATTGGTGCTCTTCCACAAATGAACACAGCACTGATCAGTCCATTCCTCCGATGTCGTGCTGTTTATAGGACTGTGACATCAGACTCCCTGCAGGAAAAAACCACACCCTTTCTGTCAACATATCCACCATCAACAAAGAAACTGACACAACAATAATTTCAGAAAACATAAACAAACATATGCTGGTTAAAAATTACAGTCAAGAAAATGAATGTGGGGGAAGAGTGACGCTGCTGCAGATATAATGTACAAATACTCACATTTAAACAGTCAGGTCTTACTTACCACTTTGAGGAAAACAGTCTTCCAAAAACAACATTTTTCACTCACAAATGAACTCTTATGGACATGACAATGAAATGAGTAAAAAAAATCTGGTGGAGTTAAAAAGTGCAGTGTCTACTGCCTCTACAGACCAGCTGATGAGCAACTTATGATTTGTGGTATCTGCATGTGCCAACAACTCTAGTATTATGGATCCAGTTTGACAGCTATCTGTTGGTACTGATGAAATCAGTGCTGAGAAGGCACAAACATAATTTACCTTCTAAATCAATTGGTCCCACCTAAGGTCCGGGTACCCCCTAAGGGGTCCCCCACCGAGCACAGGGGGTCCCTGAGGCTTTGAACAATCAGAGCCATTCTGATTAATGCATGTAGGGGGTCCCCAAGGAAAATAGGTTGGGAACCACTGATCAAAATGAACATGGAAAACCTTTTTCTGGAACAACAACTCATTATAAATCGTGCAAAGATGATTAAATATAATCATGATGATGTATAAAATGGAGGTTGACTTTAAAAGAAGTGTGTTTTGGGGTTTGCAGCATGCTATTTAAAAAGTTTTACTTCCAACACATGACATGGTGGGCTGAAAGGTGGTTAGCACCGTATTATCATTATCTATCCCAGCAATTAACAGGCGAGACGCCCTGGACAGGTCACCAGTCCATCGCAGGGCCAACACAGAGACAAACATCCACTCACACTCCCTCCTATGGAGAATTTAGAGTAACCAATTAACCTAACAGACATTTAGACGTGAGATTTTGACAAACATCATATGCAAACATTTGTCAGGTAAGATCTATGTGAACTAGACTTTCACATCTCTGTTTGTCTTGGGGTCAGTTCTGGTTTTTGTTTATTCTCACATCTTCAGACTTCAATTTAGTAAAACTACAAATAATTTTTATAACTTACCCTCCTAAATAGTGTATTTACCTGAGACATTCCTTTAAAACCCAACATTAAAAACTGAATCTCAGGGTCCTCTGCAACTTACAAGTTCACAGTTTGTAAAAATGACATCACTCTCATTTTTTGGCAAAAACTCCTTCAGAAAACAAGTTTTGAGGACAGCTGGAACGCACGATTAAACTGTGGGGCAGCGTGTGAAGTCTGGCCCACCAGAGGTCAAACAGGGCGCATTCACTCAAACCACCAGCTAATTAACTGCACCAGAGTTATTTTAAATATACACAATAACAACAGGACGTCTGATGGAAGCAAATTAATGAAGAACAAATACATGGTGGTACACAATTATGTTGCATGTGTAATGAGACATGAAAGACAAGACCTGAGTAGACAAACATTCATTTCACACAAAAAGCCCACGGAGCGAGGCGGGAGAGGGAGCAGGAGGGTCAAAGGCCAAGCGGGAAGTTGATGTAGAAGATGTAGACTAGTCAGCTAGCCTGCTGGGAAGCAAGCTAAACCAAATCCCCCTTTAACATCAAAACACCTCTGCACACCACAGCCCAACTTTACCAAATTTAACTTCACAGCAAATTATTCAGAGTGGGGCTGCAGTTGGCAGAGGTTACACTGACAGAAAACCACAGTCTGGGGATGTTACATAAAACCCAGCTAAAGAAAGCAGCTGTGTCACAAGAATGAGAAAAGGGAAGAAACTGAAGGTCTGGAACAGTAGGCTGGCACTCACTAACCAAACTAAGTGACATAATATCTGTTTTATAGGTTGTAGGAGTAGCAGCATCTACTACTACTCCACCTTGTATACCAAGAAATCATAGAAAGTGCATTTTTGTGTGTATGAGAAATATCTTTCACACATGCACTGAGATGTTCTTGAAATGCTCCAAAGCAGTGACATGTGAAAACACAAATGTTCACATCATTTGGCTTTGTGTAAATTTCCACTCAGGCCCATCAGTGGGTGAGACCATGTATGAACATCAGAGCAACTAGTCCATGCACGAGCATGTGCTGTTTGTCCTTTCTGCTGACCTGCACGCTGTTTCTGCTCACTCCCTGCTGTTCTGAATACATACAGATGAAGCAGTATCAACACAAAAAGGAGCCTCAGCTGTTGTTCTAAACATGCTATAAAAACACAATGACTTCAACAGCATGCGTCATACATGCTCTAGTCTACACAGACATCCGTGTCAAACGTCAAATGTCACCGCCCACATACTCCCATGCATCCTCTACATTTTTGTTGGGAAATACATCCATTTGGGCAGCACCAAGTTCAGAGTTCACTTCTGGTTCAACGTCAGTTTCAGACAGCAGCAAGTCTTCATGTACATCCTCAGAAGGTGACATGAAAAGAGGCAGCAGAGTAAAATAATAGTGGTCTGTGCAGCCAATAAAGATGCAATGTGTAGCTAAATTAAAGGTCAATAACAGAAAGATTTCACATATTAAAAACTAATTTTATCTCTTCATTTGACAAAAAATAACTCTTAGAATGAGCCATTCACTATTTTATCTACTTGCCGTGGGTCCACATACATGGTAGCTGCCATATTCGTGCCATCATTTTTACTATGGTTTAAAACTGCAGTACCGGCTTTGTGTTGACAACTAACAGCCACCATCCATTCACAACTGCACTTAGTATTTGAAGTAATTCCTACACACAACCTTTAAATACTTCACATCTTCCTCTGAATTGTTGCTCTGGCTGGCTGCACGAAGGCTAAACGGTTTCCACGGTTTCTGGTGGTACTGTCTGCTATGTCTGGATATGCATCTATAAGTTCTCTGAAAACTGATCGATATATGCAAATAAAGGAGGAAGACGGAAAAAAGGGTCCATCTGAATGCATATTTCACATACAGCATAAATGAGGCTTTAATCTCAAGTATAAATCCTCTGGCAGTGATGCGCTTGTGTAAACAGTAATTGCAGAAAAAAAATTGGAGCAAATTGAAAAAAAGTCTTAAAATCTCTCAGCTTTATACAGAGAACGGGGGAAAAACTGTCCTAATCCTTAATATTTCCATTATCACTTCAAATATGGAGATGATTTAATTATTGATGCACCAGCTTTGCAGATATTTCTCTTTATAGATCTGATTTAGTTTCAGGAACTGTAATTGACAGGAAAAATGTTTTAAAGCAAACTTTCTATTCATACCAGCTGATAACAGCAAAATAACCTTTTACACATAAGTCGGTGTAGAAGTTGTTTTTTGCTCTTTTTTAAAGCAAATTGACTAAATCCATACTTGCTGAGGATTGTGCATATTTCCAGAGGTACAGTAACTGGACCTAACAGCGTTATACTTCTGAGGGTTTAACTAAACTACAGTAACAAGCAGAGTTATTGGCTCTAAGCTGAAGAAACACACACCTGTCTTTTCACCTGAGGACCTCTGTATATAACAAGATGTTTTTCTTACAGTATTCATGATGGCTTTAGTAAAGATTGATTTTTATTCAGTTTCCTGGATCAAATTGGATCTAATGAAACACAGTGCATGATCTGACCTCCAGACTGTGGCTTTATGGCCGGCGGGTCTGTGTCGGGGTGCTGTGTAGTTAGGGGTGGCAGGGGGTTGGCTGTAGTACAGGGGTATAAGGTGAGGTGCTTTGGAAACAGGCCAGGCTGGTAAGGTGTCGGTCAGACTAGCAGGGCAGCATGGCTAGCAGAGCTCCCACACGCAGCAGCACCAGCAGCAGCAGCAGCAGCAGCAGGGGCAGCAGCAGCAGGGGCAGTGGCATGCTTACCTGTGACCAGGCCCCCCTCTGCCCTGCCCTTCATCCCTCCTCCTCCACCTCCTCCACCTCCTCCTAAGGCAGAGCTGCCCAGGGCCTCGGACACCATGGGGAAGGTGGGCCGTTCACCCCTGTAGGGCTTGGGCCTGAAGGGGAAGTCTTTGTCTTTACCTTTGGAGCCTTTGGGCCGGCCTGCTGTCTTCTTCTTTGACTTTCCATCTCCCTTCACACCCAGTAGGGGGTGAAGCTCTGAGGAGAGAGGGGACAGAAACATGAACAATGTCCAGCTTTCACCTCTAGACTGAAATAAAATCATCAACTGGGGAAAGAGAAATGTGTGTACTGAAACAGTTTAACAGCACAAACCAGATGAGCTAAGCGGTGAGTATAACATAACTTACACTGATGTAAGCACTGTGAAAATTAACATTGTACTGTATTCACACACAAAAATATATATATTCATTTTGTATCAACAGCAGCTTAAAATTAATCTTTTAGGCTCCCAGAAGAAAGTATAAATTTAAAATGTAACCAACATAAACATAAATAAAGTTCTGCCAGTTTAATTTGAGTTGGAGCGCGGAAGTCGGATGTGGGAATGACGTGACATCCCACCTAAGACCGTTTTTGTTGACACAGTCAGAAAATTCAGAAGTAAAATATGTACGCCACCAGGAAGCTCTTTGTTTTGCTCACACACCGTCTCTTTGCAGAAGTTTATTAAACCAGCATGTGGAAATTATCACAGAAGAACAGGAAAGACGTCGAAGGAAAAACATGACATTAGAAAAATTGTGAATGTGCTTTACTTTATGAAAAAGAGAGCGGTTGTTTTGTAGTTTCTCACGGGTGCAACTTGTTTTTGTTCAGTACAGATAAAGTTTATGCAGGTATAACCTCTTGATTTGTTGGGCAGCCATCTTTACTGGGTGAAGTTGGGATTGGTGAATTTGCCACGACTTTCCGAGTCGGATATTTGACTTTATGGGGCGTTCGCATTGTATTTCCGACTGGGAACGGGGAAATCTGACTTCTGAGTACAAATCAGATGCACCATTCCTGTTTAGTTCATCTCTCACCATCACTTGGCACCCCCTGCAGTTCAATGGTGGTGGTGCGAGCCTTCTTTTTGCCTGGGCCTCCTTCAGATGAAGGCTGCCGCTGCTTCTTGTCACCACCAACCAAACCATCCTCTGGACCTCCAGCCTGGACTGAGGTGTCTGGTGGAGGACCAAAGGGGTTTTCCTCTGGATCCTCAACCTCAGGGGCAATGGGGAGATACAGCAGGGCCTTGTAGTCCTCCATCTCTTCATCACTGCAGACAAATTCACAGATCAGATGTTTAATGGGACCGGAGTCCACTCTTACTAACTGGATTAACAATGATTAATATTTTTCTCATCAACATTCAGCTTCTGAATGAGTAATTCCTTCAGAGTCAAAGTCACTAATGAACACGTGTTGTTTGGTTGAGATTCTCTTAAAGTGCTAGGTTAGCATTTAGCTGGCTTGTTCATTTTAAGAAACCATCAGGGCAACTTAAGATTCAGAGATTTTGTCAAACCAAAGCAGGAACACTTTGCAGTCTGTTAGATAGCAGCCTTGTTGTTTCTCACCTGCTGCAAAAAGCAACTATAGGATCAACAGAAGTAACATCCACCTCTTCATCCTCTGCAGCGTCTGCACCTGCAACATGACCATAAGTTCATTTCTGACACATCAGACAGCAGGTAAAACCACTGAACCAGTGCAACTCACTCAAAAACAAGCGATGGTTTAGACTCAGAAAGCAGTTTGGTAAACACCAACGTTTGTTTTCAGGAATAAGTCATTACTCAATGTAAACCCCAGCCTGGTGTGCATGTCCGAGAACTATGGGACAGTACTGATCCATGAACCTAAATAATGGTTACACCATGTTTGTTTTGTTTCATTATTATTATTATTAGCTAGATTTGTAATTTCATCTATGCTAAAAATGGCTGATTCTTGACAGCAACAAATATTTAAGATGAAAACAAAATACCAGACATGTACAACCACAGAGCTGTTGTACACTTGAAGTATAAAATGCTAAATCGCAGGCATTGAGTTCAAATTGTCACAGCAGTACTTTATTATGTAGTTTTTTCTACATGTGATCTACTTGGTAGTTTGGCTTCTCTCACTCATGCAAAAAGACTGCACACTTCCCCGCCCGTCCCAAAAACTGGCCAGGACTCGCATGTTGTTGTTTCAGGAGAGACAGGAAAGAAGCATGCAGACAAGGAGTACGCAGAAATCTCTGTACAAGCTTTAAGAGATGGAAGCTGAATATCCATTTTAAGCCGTGATACACATCAAAAATAACAATGACGAGGAGATTCTGAGGGTTCAGCTGTGAGCGTTCCCGTGATGGATGTGCAGCTCTTAGTACACCAGGCAGGAGAAGGAGTGTTTCCACTTGAGAGCATTAAAAACCCAGATACTTCTGTCTGTTTTTCAGGTGGTTGACGCAACATAATTTCCAACATGCGCCCTGTTCACTGGTGGGAGTGTGATCACGTGTGTGAACAGCCCGGCTTGCAGAGACATGATGTTGCATTCGTTTGACGACATGTCATTAAAAATAAAAGGACAAAATATAAACCTGTTCCACAGGAAGGGAGACCTTAAATGACTTTGGTTGTGATCTAGCACAAAATAAAAATGACCTGAATAATAAATAAATTATATAATGATTAATTATAATAATAACTGAGTAATGATGGAAAATAAAATTAACTTCATCTTCTAGGGGTGGTGTTAAGAGTGAAAACAGGAAATATGTGCAGCAATTTCCTGAAACATGGAAAAATAAGTGTAAATACAGTATATAAGGTTAAAACATAAATATGTAAAGTCCATCAAATTCTAACAAGATTAAAAGTGAGTATTTGGTGTGAGTAGCTTGACCATAAACTGACCCTAGTACTTAGGAATATCTCTTCAGACCTCTTGAAGGATTCTTCAAAGCTCTGCTTTGGATGTTTTTGCCTTTTGTTGTGTTCTCTGTCCAGATGATCCCACATTACCTCGATAATGTTGAGGTCTGGGGAAGATTCATCACTTCATCACACTTAATGCTAATAATTTTTAGCCCTGTTATTGTGTCATTTGGCCTATCTGGTTCTATCTCAAGTCACCTGCTGTGTAGATGCTATACCGGTGCTATATGGACTGAACATGAAAAAGCAGTCAACTTTGAATGACTCAGCAAGGTAGAGCGGTCGTCTCGTAACCCGAGGGTTGCCGGTTCGATCCTCGGCCAAGTCGCGTTCATGTCGAGGTGTCCTTGGGCAAGACACCGAACCCCTAATTGCTCCTGATGGGTCGTGGTCGAGCGCCTTGCAT
>JBAFTA010000004.1:9069856-9090431 GCA_036919975.1 Melanotaenia parkinsoni
AGCTGTTTTAATGCACATGTGCTGCTGATCCTTAATAAAAGTATATTTAGCACTGAAGGCTGTAAATTAGAGCTGTCCCTTTGGTCACTTGACAAAAAAAAAAAGTATATTGAGATATATATTGTATATCGTGATTCAGGTAAAAAATATCGAGATATAAGATTTTGTTCATATCACCCAGCCCTACATAGAATAGAATAGAATAGAATAGAATAGAATAGAATAGAATAGAATAGAATAGAATAGAATAGAATAGACTTTTACTGTCATTGTAACATGCCACATGTACAATGAAATTGAACATACAAGACTTTTGCAAGTGCAGCAGCTCCATCTGTAATTATTCAAAGTTAGGACAGTCTTTCAGTGAACCAGAACACAACATGAGTTCCTACCTGTCTGCTCAGGTTCACTCTTGTCTTCATCCTCAATGTCAAATTCGGACTCTCGCTCCTCATATTCTACGTTCTCATCCAGTTCTTTGAAGTCTGGAGCAAAGGCACTCCAGTTTTCCTGCAATTTAAACAAACATTTACATATCCATAAAAATTAAACATGTAGTTGTATCAGTACAGCTCTTATGGTACACGAAAGCTTATTAAAGCTACATTAAAGGTCAGTTCCCCACATTTTCTATCATAAAAAGACCACGGAGCCATTTAAACCATCATCCCCTCTCCACAATTAATGTCCACGCACCACTTGATTCTGAGCCCAGATGGACACCACTCCACTGGAGATGGAGGCGATGATCGGTCGGACAGGATGCCACTGGAAAGATGAGTAAAATTTGCTTATTCTAAACACTGAATAATAAAATAACAGAAAATGCATAAACAGGAGTGAAGATGTGAGTGTTTGCAGACTAATGCTGACTAAGAATTTTAGTATAAACATCCTTACAGCAACATCCAGCAGCAGCTCTCCTCTGGTTCCATGAAGGATCTTCACCAGGTTGCCGATGCTCTTCTCCCAGATGTAGAGGGCGTGCTGCCGGGCTGAGCCGGCCACGATGTACTCGCCGTCACCCGAGAAGCAGCAACGCTTCCACGGAGTCCTAAACAAAGAAGAAAGCCCCAAGAAAAGTGGAGAGATACAAGGGTATAACAACATCACCACAAAAACCATGTTTAGAGGCAACAAAAATATTTTACACAAAACAATCAATTACTGCAATTTGCCTTATAAACAAATTCACATTAGCCCGACCATAGACACACAATTAAATAAAACAGTATAACATTAAGGTAGTCAACAGCTTTATGCATTTACGTACCTGTTAACTAAGTCCTGTAGTTTCTGCATTGGTTCTGGCTCACCATCCCGGCCACAAGTCAGGATCTCTCGGCCGTCATACACTCTGATTATCCGGTCAGCTGTGTTTATGAGGAAGCAACTATATAAACAAGAAAGATATCAGAAGAAAGAAGATGAGAGCATCAGAGGGAAATGCTCAGATTTCACAACTGCTTCTAGATTAATTCTATTTTTCTTTTTCTTTTGTAAACAAACCCAAGCAGGTCTGTTTGCTGAGGCTGCGGAAACCACTTTATGTTTTGTCATTTATCCAGATCTGGATACAGAAAGACCTCCTGTTGCATCTCACCTGCCTTTGCGTGCAAATTCAATGGACTTAATGGCGGTGGTGTTGCTGGTGCCAGTTGTAACTCTGAAGGATGCCACCAGCTCCTGTGTGTTTGTGTTCAACACCAGGATCTGAAGCAGTAGACAAAATGAAAAGCAAACGTGGAGAAAACTGCAATTACACCTTTATAATTAAACTTAAGAACATAAGAACTTCTGCAGAGTATGTGGAGAAAGTGAAGTGTATGTTTATCTAATTATACTACACAGTGGAAATAAAAGGTTTAGGATGCATTAAGTCTGACCTTTCCTTTGGCGTTCCCAGTGTAAATGTACTCTCCTCGCCTGTCAAAAGCCGCCACCACATTCAGGTCTGAGTCATCGTCCACAGGCAGAACGACGTGTTTGGAGTCTGAAAGTGTCAGCAGGACTGGGGCTGACTTCATTGGACACACCAGCACCTTGTCCCTGAAACACAAACACGATATCTTAGTGTAAAACAAACAAGAAGAAAACTTAAAGAAAAACTACCCAAACAGGAACCCATCACTGGGCCTCACAGCGGTTTAAATCTAGCAAACAGATACTATCAGTCACTCACATGTCTCTGGGATGGTACTGAAGTTTCAGGATGGGGGACGGAAAGCGGAACCTCTGGTCACAGTCTCCAGTCAGGACATCCCACTGTGAAACGATGTTGTCCGTGGAGGCGCTCACCAGCTTGTGTCCATCTCGACTCCAACTGCAAACACAAACATAAAACATTCAGTGATTTACTGAAAAACTATCAGAAAATAACTGTGTCCACAGCAGGTTGGGAATTAGTGTCTATTTTAGGAAACATGAGCCAGAGTGACATTACTTTCTCACTGAGAGAAGCAGACAAACGTAAAATGGTTTAAATGATTAATAAACATGTCAACATCCACAAGAAATTTAGACTTAACAGAACCAAAATGAACCAAGTGAAAGACTGAAAGAAGCGTCTCACCATAATGAACAGACCGGGTGGATGTGTGCACTGATGATTTTAGCAATCCCCCTTGTAAGAAAGTCCCAGATAACAATACGACCATCGTTGCACCCCACGGCCAGCAGGGTGCCCCAACGGTTGAAGGTGCAGGTGAGAGCCATGCTGATACAGTCCAGAGTGCCATCTGCCTCCTATCAACAAATACACACACTCAATGACAACACAGCCAGAGTCTGAATTTATGATGAAGTTAAACTAATAATGCTTCACATGTAACTGGTTTTCAGCACACTAACATTAACCCAAATCCCAATGAATTAGTCGTTAAGTTTAGGTAAATTTTAAAAACTGATTACTTACCTCTGGATAGTTCTGCCCGAATGATTCTATGAGTAGGAACAACAAAGGGATTAATTATGATCGGTTACAAAGTAACAGACATTCATGAGGTATGAACGCTTTAAATAAGACAAGCTGCTATCTATGAATAAGTATTTAGTCAAACAGGAATCTGAGAGCAGCAAGTTAAACTCAATACTTGTAAACTGTCCTAAAAGGTCAACATTAATACTCATAGTATTCAGATATATAATGACCAAAATATGGAATTATCTATGACTGTTATTTTTTTATGGTTTCTAATGACATACAATCAACTTTTTAACCTTTTTTTTTTTTTTTTTTTTTTGGTCCATTTCAACCTCAACAAACACTCAAAATAAAAAAAAAATACTCAAAAGCCACATATATATTTGTTAAACTTTACATTTGTAATTTGTCCTCTGTCAATTTTTACATCCTTCAACAAACAGACCACAACAGATCATTTTACATTTGTCCAACCAGAATGCAACAGACACCAGTTACGACGAATGATTGTATTAATTGTTGGACTAAAATTATTTTAACAATTTGTGTGTTGTTTTATTACTGCATACCAACCATATATTACTGGGCATTATATGTAATTTACCCGTTGCACCGCATAACCGTGAAACAGCTTATTTAATTCTAGCTTCATTTATAAATGTTTGGAGGCTAACGTTAGCAAACTGTATTTCTTATAAACTTCCGTAGCAAATATATAGCTATAAACTTGTATCAGGCCATAGATTAAGGACTACTCCAATGCGATATATTTCACAAAAGATAAGAGTGAGACTGAAATAGTAAAACAATTCTGATCATTTTAATTTGACTCGTATCATAGCTGTTAAGATGCTAAGCTAACGTACAATGTTAACCATAACAGAAGCCATAGCGCAAGCGGTGAAGGAACAATGAAGCATACAGAAAGTATAAAAGTGTCTTCTGTTATTTACCAAGCAGCTCTAAATTCATTGTTGGATGTTTGCAGATCCAAAGTCCCCAAAAAAAGTTTATTCCACTCAGTATATTCCTAAATTTCACTCGTTTTCTTTCACATCTGCTGCGAGGTTGGGAGAGCCGGGGAGACTCGCGCCGAGCTTCAGTAAGGACCCCAAACAATGCGACCGAAGATATGCCTTATTTTTTATTTTTACGCTCAAACATTCACCATTGGTGTGATTTTTAACATAGAAAATATCTTTATTTAACCTGTTTTTGTCTCTTATAAATAATATTTACAGCTGACTCACGTGAACTTTAATTTTTTTTTCTTCCGAATTAGTCAACTTTTGGATTAATTACCCTGTAATTCAGGGATCAATAACTCTAGACCTATTAGGCCAGGGTCCTGCAGGTTTTAGGTATTTCCCAGCTGCAACACAGCTGATTCAAATAAATAGTTCTTCAACAGTTTGTCAAGATCTGCACACCCATTAATTTGAGTCAGTGTGTATTTAAAACCCGCAGGACACTGGCCCAGTAGGTCCAGAAATGCTTATCCCTGCTGTAGGGCTTTGTGTTATCTTTCAGATTGTCTTGAAATTGTATTTAGTGACCTCCTGTT
Source organism: Melanotaenia parkinsoni (assembly GCA_036919975.1). Lineage (NCBI taxonomy): Eukaryota > Metazoa > Chordata > Actinopteri > Atheriniformes > Melanotaeniidae > Melanotaenia > Melanotaenia parkinsoni. The sequence goes on from JBAFTA010000004.1 coordinate 9,074,347, forward strand.
CTTACTGTGAGTGGATATGAATAATTATACAGACTTGGCCAACATACTATTTGTTAAATGTCTTCTTCATCTGGGTTTGATGTTTTCTCTCTTATTTTAAATATAGTTTCTATCCAGAGCGAATTAAAGATTGTTTCTAACATCACAAAGCATCACTAGTCATTGTTAACTTAATAGATTTAGTCTATTTGTGACCTTTGCAGTTTATTTAGGTAACTCTGAATTTACATTAAATATTAGACACATCTACAGTCATTTCCCACGCGCACATTTACACCACAACAACCGTTGTAATAGCTGCTGATGCAGGATCCGGGGGTGGATCCGGAGCTGTAGCGTTAACATTCACCCACAACCGACTTCTGGTTTTCACTATAAAGGTCAAAGCAGAATTGGGAAGAACCCTCCAGAACACTCCAGTGTAATCCAAAAACATGTAATTGAACAGGAATGGATAAACACATGCGCACACAAATGCTGGCTACCGAACAGAAAAAAAAGCTGGAATTAGTAAGATAACAGATTTTGATTAGATACGGCTTTATGTTATCTAAATTTGCCTGAGGCTGGTACAATCCAGCAAAATTAAAAAATGTGATGCAAGGATAATTATGGTGGTTATTGAATTTATTCATCTATTTGTTTATCTAGTTATTATTTATACATTTTTTTATTTGTATTTGATTCCGATTTTGTAAGTGTCTTAAGTGACATATTTGTACACGTATGAAGGAAATTCTGATTTTTACCATACTGATCATTAATCTAATTCCACCATGAGTTCCTTCCCCCGTGAACCAATAACATTTGCATAAACACCTGAGGATATATTTTGTAAAAAAAAATATGAGGCAGAAAGGAGGGAGATAGACGAAAGATTTAGATCCATAAAAGTGCAACTTTGATTCTTGGATATTTTACAGAGTAGTGATGATGATGATGATGATGATGATTACGATAATGTGGTTTCTCTATACTATCTTAAAATCAATCTAGTGCTACCATATAACTAGATTAGCATTGCTACATAGCTTCATGCTAACAACAGGTTAATAGTCTTACATAACATTGGTCATTGTACTAAATGTGCAGCCAAATGTCAATAGTTTTAGTGTAGCTAGATTTCAAAACATATTGAAACATTATATTAAAAGAGTCAAGATAAAATGAAAGAAACTAAGGAAATATCACAGGTTATGATCTTAAAGGTAAGTAGGTTCAACAACATTCGTCCGAAATGACCTCAGTCATTTATTTTTGTTAGTCTACGAGGGATGTGGTGCGACATTCAGAAATCCTATATCTTATTTATCTTTGTAGTTGGAAGTGTTTCCATACACAGGATAATATTTTCTTCCCTCTGCAATCTCCACCATCAATGTTCTCTCACGTTTGATGGACTCTAGCAACACTATGAAGCAGGGACACGAGCATATTGTGTCTCATAACCAATGAAACAACGCCAAAGAATAGAATCAGTTGCTTAACTTCTGGTGCTTCAGTGTGACTACAAAACCTCAGACATCATCAGTTATGTGATATGAATAAAACAAGCCTGGACTCAGTATTTTAAGCCAGTTTGCTTCAAGTGAAACAAGCTTCAGAGCCTCAGTGTCAAGTGTCCATATCTATGTTAATGTTTGATTAAGATTAGAGATGCATGATATTATCAGAATGATACTGGGATCGGCAATGGTATTAGTATTGGCTTCAAGATTAAATATCGGATATCGGCCTTTCCACCAATGTAATTAATCATAAAATAACAGCTGCTGTGAAAACATAATCCAAGTCTGTTAAGTAGAATACAACGTACACAATACATCATACTGGTTTTGTTTAAAAACAATAATCATGATTCAACTTGACATGTACAAAGTGAAGTTTTTATTATTTTGCACAAGAGATGCATGTTACAGCATTTTCCGCTTTTATGCTGACCAAGAGTTTGCAGAATAATGGTGCATTTTAATTTCACAACAGAAAAAACTCGATAATCTCTGGTAATCGGCCAAATGGGTTAAAAAACATTGGTATATCGGCTAAAAATCCAATATTGTGCATCCCTAATAAAAATGTTCCACAATAGCAACTCTGTTTGCTTGTTTTTGTAATGAGAACATGTAAAAAGTTATTTTTTATGAAAAAAACAAAATAAAAAAATAGAATCAAGTGCTGAAATAGTAGCCCTGGGTGATACTAGATACAGAGTCATTTAGGAAGAGCCGGCTCTTGAAAACAGTCGGATCGCCCATCATTGCTAACCTTAGAGATGAAATGTTTTACTTTGAAATCCAAAACCGGAAATTGTATATTGTGTTTTGCGTCTGACTGTGCGTGTACGTGTGTGCGTGCATGTGGTGAAGGCGCCACGTCGGCAGAACCAGCAGAGAGGAGAGAGCTGCGCAGCTCCGCACAGAGTCCGGAGAAAGTTGAGAAGCTCCGTGTTTATGCGTTAAAGGCGAGAAAACGCAGAAGAAGAAGCCGCCGCGAGCTCGAGCTGCTGTTTCACACACAGCCACACACAAATACACACACAATCTTTTATTCTAGCACAGTTTGAGTCCGAGGCTGAAACAGGCTGCTGCTGTCTCAGTTTCCACTGCCAGGTGTGTTTGAGAGGAGAAGAACTGGGAACAATGGTGAAGGTAAGCGCTCATTAATGTCCAAATGTGTCAGAAAATGCTGAAAAACCTGTTTAACTGCATGCAGGGTAATTTCTCAGATTTGGACAGCATGAATAGTTAGAATATTTGGGGGGGAGAAATGGTAATTTTCTGGTCATCATAATTAGAGAGGCGTCACCACGTCCTGCAAATTGCACATAAACCATCATCCACTGACACCAAGTCTTGTATTAAAAAGTTTTAAACACTCAGTTTCTTGACAATGACTTCATGAAAAAGAAACACAAAAATCAGCAGTTAAACTATTTTTTAGGTCCTGGAGTCACAAAAAGACAAAAACAAGGTTGAAGTTAGTTAGCTTTGTTTAGCTTTTTATCTTCTAAGAAACAATTAAGGCCAGAGACTGATCTTGCCATTTCAACACTGTGAGGCAGAAGCAGGAGGCCTTGTTTAATTTAAAGGGTCACAAGCTGAGAACGTTAACAACTCCGTGTCATGGCCTCCTCATGCTGTTAACTTCTCCTCATGCATAAATCATGAGTGAAAAGCCTCTTTGTACATTTAGTTAAACATCAGTAGGTAAAAAGACCAAAACCAAAAGGCAGAAACTTGTTAAACTTATAAATGTTTCTGCAGTTTAACATGGCATACTCTCACCTAAGAAATCCCATCATAACACAAGCCTTAAGAGCATGCTGAATATGTCAGATAATGACATGTTAGGCATGACTCTGTCCCAACTGGCTTTACCTGTCGTCTGTAGCTATAATTCAGCTGCAAACCAACAGAAAACAGTTCTCCCTTTGTATCGATCAGCTATGAAATCTGCGCTGAAATGCAGAGAAACACGCAGGATTCAACACCAACCACAATCTCGAATTCCTGAGACTTGGTGCCAGAATATTTTGATTTCATAACGAGAGCATGCACACAGTGAGACTTCCAGTCTGCTTTACATTTAGAATATAGTTCAAGACAAATCTTCTTTAATGGACTTCTTTAACTCAACCTGTAGGCAGTCTCAAATTAGTGATCAAATCAGTTTCGTTGCTTAAGTAATAATTGTATCTAATTTAAGGATTTCTTTTAAAAAAAATCTCATGTTTGATGATTTAGAATTGCTTTAAAATAACAAATAGCCAGTGAAAGCAACAAAAACCATAATGTGTTGTAGTCTTTTAACATCGGGTCAAGACCCCAGAACACCAGATCGTTCATTTCCCATTGTGCAAGAGGCAGTATTGCCCAGCAGGAAACACCACAGATAGAACAAAGGACAACACACCTTCATTTTCCCTCAGTGGGGAAATTTACATGGTCACTATCAAGGATAGTGTTTTTAAAACAATAACTGTTTCCATCAAGATGAGCTTTAAATACCCTTTTAAGAAAAACCCTCTTTTTTTATTGTATGTTACAGCATCTCGTTCAGTTATGTCTTAAAGTAATCTCTGTTTGTCAGAGCTGATATGTTTTGTTTTACAAAATATTTTGTTAAGAACCAGGAAAAACATCCAGTGAATGATATAACTCAGTCAGGTTCTGTTTCATTTCCAGAATACTAAAAGCTCATTTATGCTTTACACTAAACACACATACAGACGGAGCCTCCTGTCCGTCTTCTGCGTCCTTTACTTGCATATTTTGGCCTGTTTTCAGATAGCTTGCAGATGCGTACCCGCACCCAGCAAGCGGAGCAGGAGGACCACTGGAAATCATGGGGGCATTGTTGTGCCACTAACTAAAGGAATAAAGAAGAAACAACTGTGGTGTATTTAATGGTCGCACGTACCTCGTCGTCTTCCTTCGTGCATGGACACAACAGTGTGACTTTTTTCCAAAAACTTTTGTATGTCTGCTCGGAAGCAGACTCTGAACTCTGCACTGCCCTCTAGTGGATGAATTACCTAACAACCATGCCAACGTAAAGCATGGATGAGAGCATATGGGTAGTGATATTTGACACGGACGTACCGATTTATCTAAGTAACGGGAGCATAAATGGGCTCTAACATATGAACTATACTAGTGTTCAATGCAGGGTGCAGCCTAAAAACTTGTCCTCACATACATACTCTATACATACATACTCTGTGAGAAACAACGCTTCTTTAAAAAAAAAATCCATCCTTCCTGTAGTGTTTCTGGCCAGTGTTACACCAGCTCATATGTGACCAGTGTATATGAATGGTTCTGTGATATGGATTTCTAGTTGTAACTGAGTGGGCAGAGATTTCTAAAGTGCTTAATTTCATTTAAAATGACATTTTAATTAAAACACATTGTATGGCTGCACTAGGGCTGGGCAATTTTTTCAGACACATCAAGACTTTTTCACATGCGATATGGAATAAAGGAATATCTTTTATATCAAAGGCTTGTTTTTAGTTAAAATATTTTCTTTTTCCATTTAGTACAACTGTATTTTGTTATATTCATTGAAAAGTATTTTTCATTCATTTTTGTATTAAGAGCATTTAATATACAGCTACTTTAATAGCAGTCAACTGTTTTAATGCACATGTGCTGCCGATCCTTAAAAAAAGTGAAATTAACACTCAAGGCTGTAAATTAGAAATGCCTCTTTGGTTACTTGACAAAAAAATAAAATTGTATTGAGATATATATTGTATATCATGATTCGGGTAAAAAATATTGAGATATGAAATTTCTCAGCCCTAGCTACAGCCTAGAAAAGAACAGCGCGCCTTAGCTTTAGCCCGCCTACCTTCATTAGCTGGTTAGCTCACGTAGATCCGAGTTGTCTCAGTTACCTTTTAGCTACATGCAGCTCGGAGTTTGGTGGGTGTCAATCATCCACCCCCACCTTCACAGTTCCCCTCTCAGCTCCACCAATTTGCCCCTTTTTGGATTTTCCAGGAATAACAATGAGCTTCAATTCAGCTCTTCAAAAACTTGCAGGTGACGTCAGTCTGTGGGTGCTACCAGTTTCCCCCAGTGGTAGCTCAGGGTACTGCAACTTAAAGAAATCACCCAATAACCATATTCAAGTAAAATCTTATTAGTGTTAGTTTTTAATTCATGGACTGTGGGTCCAGAGAAAAATTGGATGTATTTTTTACAGTTTGAATCACAAAATGAATCATGTATCCACATTAACTCTGTAGTTCCAGTTCATGCTGACTCAATCTTAAACTTCCCCTCGGTCGTCTTTTTAAAGCCCTGAAATCTCACGTGTTCTTAAATATCTTTTTTTTCTTATTAAACAACCCACTCTTGTGTTAAAATGGCATAACACTGATATATTAATGCAACACCTTTGCCCTTTATGATGCACGGTTCTGTGAATTTGTTCACCTCTGACTCTGTTTCTGTCTTTTTGTTAGATATGGGTTATTGTTTAAAACCTACAGTTGGCATCAATGTTTAAACTCAGTACATTTAACTGTTAAAATGTGTTAATATGTAGGATATTATGGTTTAGTCAAGGTGATGTCAGTCAGAGGTTTTCCTGTGTTTTCCAGGACGTAAACAGCATCAATGTGGAGCCCCAGCCTGGGACTACCCTGGCCTCAGATGAAGCTGAACCAGCCTCCAGCCAGTCTCCAGAGGGTAAGTCCTCCAGGAGGAGGCATCAGTAGGGACTATGGCATAATCTGTGCTTACTTGTTGCCTGCTGCTATTTCAGAAACACTTGGTTTGTCAGGGGAATGTGCTTGTTTGTGTAAGAGTGGCTTCAGCTCCAGCTTGCTATTTGTGTCTCTGCACCGTAACACTTTGCACCAGTTTAGTCGCCTCTGTGACCCCAGGTCGCCATGACAGTCCAGCCAGAGCCACTGTGGCTGTTCAGAAGAAATGCAGATTACTCTGCTGCTCAGCGGAGTCTTGAAGGAAAGCTCTAAAATGCTACTAAAAATGCCAACAATAGGGATTTTTTCCATCTTTTTATTTTTTATTTATTTAATTTTTTTGTTTTTATCTCAGCTGTTGTTACACGTCTGGCCAGTATGACTTTATGAACCTTTTTACAAATATTCCTGAGGTCACAGCAACACATGAAAGTAAACGTTTTGTAATTTCCACTGAAACAATTTGTCCTGACATCTATTATGAGCGTTTACTAGCAGAAAAGCTAACTAAAAGGATGGCTCAGGGCTAGCCAGTTGTCACCAAGCTTTATCTAAAAAGGAAGTTTAAAGTCTCATCTTAAAGATAGAGAGGGTGTCTGCTTCCTAAACCCAAATTGGGTACTGGTTCCAAAACGAGGGTCCTGATAAGTGAAGGTTGTACATCCCGTTCTATTTTTAGAAGTAAACCTGCAGTGTGACAGTGAAATGCTCTGTTGGGAAAATCAGATACTATAAGAACTTTAATGAAGCCTCGTTTTTAGTAGCTTTATATATAAAGAGAGGTTAAAACTGTGATCCTCCAGCTAGTTGTAGTATCCCAACCTTCATTTTGCATTTACTTCACCAGCATTTTGGATTAACGGGAAGCTTTTCAGAGAGTTATTTGGAAATCCTAGTGATAAAGATTGTTTAGCCTAGAAGTTGCAAATGGACAGACTAGTTCTTCTGCACCACACTGAGACAGGGTGAATCTCAATTTGAGAATATTATGCAGGTGCATGAAAGCAGTCCTAAAATTTGTTGTATACGTCCATGATCATGCCTCCATGATTGGATCACTTTTGCTTTTCAAAGCACTGTAACCAAAAAAGGAAAAAAAAGGCATACCTGGAGCATTAGTGTCAATTTCAAGTTTTACAGGGTAAATCGGAACCTCGTTTTTGTTTGATGTTGATGAACCATTTAAAACTAGAGATGTGATAGTTTACATTTGACAGTACAAAAATTTGCATTCAAAGTGAGATTGGATGAGAAGGCAAGGCAAGTTATTTGTATAGCACATTTCATGTACAGGACAATTCAAAGTGCTTTACATAAAACAAAGACCTTACAGATATTTAGAATAGAAATTGCAGATGATCCCACGCTGCTTCAATAATGTTCATCACTCCTCATTCAGACCAGTTGTTGATGGTTTTTCAGTCCAGTTCTTGTGATTTTCTAAACAAAAATGAATGTATTTATTTACAGTTTGAATTTCAAATAACACAAAACGTTTGTCAGTGCACGGTGTTCGGTACACTGATTAAACTGGTGGACCCCTCAGAGCTACATCAGTGTTGCCGTTATTTAGGTGCTATATTAAAAATAGCACCAAAATAGAAAAAAACAACATTTAAAAAGTCAAAAGTACTGTAACATGTAACAAGCTGCTAGCTAAAGTCCTTAAAATGACACTTTAACTTTAGGTCTGTTCATTTTGGGCCAGGTATATTTTCTGTTTCTTTTTCTACTGTTTGGAATTGAAATGCAAATGAAGGCATTTTCCAGACATCACTAGAGCTTGTGTTTACATTATTAATGTCTGTGTCTATTATTTGATTCAATCGTCCACTAAAATACATTTAAATTAAAAGGTGTTCCTTTTTGGGGCAAATATTGTTATGCAATTAATCCAGATTAAAAAATTACAAAGTCTGTAATTTATTATTTATATATAAAAACAGACATACATAAATCAATGCTTTCTGCATAGTAATGCACATTTTTGTTTAATATTGCTCAATGTACCAGTTTCCTGATCAGATTGCAGAGCAGCTGCCATGAATTTGTCTTAAGTTTAAAAAATATGGGTCCGAGCACAAAGCCTTGCAGAACTCCATGATTAACTGTGGTTTATAATGAAGATTCATAGCTTTTGATTTGCGAACAAACTGGAATCCGTCAGTTAAATGTGATATAAAACAGTTTAGTGTAATGTATATTTATCTATATACCAAGCTGATGCTTATCTGCTTTAAATAGAATCTAGGAATTCATTGGAATCTAATTTTTATTGTTTTCAGCTTTTCAGACGAGGATGTCATGTTTTGTTTGTATTGTATAAAAAAATTGTGTATCAGGATTGGTGGAATATAACTCGTTTTTTTACATCTAAAGAATATAAAGAAAAATGAATTAGTGAAGTAAAAAAACATCACATTTAGTAGAAAGTACGTGTGACTAATGAAACTACTTTGGCATATCTGATGTGTTTCAGAGTCTGGTAAAGATCATGAAGTGGCTCCTCCTGGCATGGTGTGGCGGGTGACCGGTGGCCTCTTCAACGTCACCAAGGGTGTGGTCGGTGCAGCAGTGGGTGGAGTGGCCTGGGTGGGCGGCAAGAGCTTCGAAATAACCAAGTCGGCAGTGACCACGGTGCCCTCGGTGGGGGTGGGGCTGGTGAAGGGCGGGGTGTCCGCTGTGGCCGGCGGCGTCTCCAGCGTAGGTTCAACAGTAGCCAGTAAAGTCCCGTTCACAGCCAAGAGGAAAGACAAGGCTGAGTGAGGAGGGAGAGGATGGTGGTGACGATGATTTGGAAGAAAAGGATCGATTGATGGATTTGCCCCAGCCTGAGCCAACGGAGAGAAGCTGCCAGCTGATCTCTTGCCACCAGACACCACAGTGCCTTTCTTGCTCTTGAACATAGTCGCTGTTGCAGCCTAATATCCAGACTTTGATGCAAAAAAAAAAAACAAACTGTGTTCAGCACATAAATATTTAGTAGTACTATGATACCTTGGCAACCAAAATACTTCAAACAATCTCATTCTGTCCTGGAGTGGGTTTTATGAGTGGCTCCACATGTGAGGAACGTGGTGGACTTCATGACGAACACTTTTATCTGTTTACAATCCAGACGGAGGCTGTCCCAGTCCTCTTTCTGCTCTTCTCCAGCTGAAATCTCTAGTTCAAATGCTGATTTTTAGTCTTTTTGTTTATTTTTCAGTTGTTAGTATTATTGAAAGTTTTTTGACAATATGTGTTTAGGGAAAGAGGAAAATTGTAGCGTTGAAAGCGAGGCTCAGCGGTGGTTTAGCAGTGGCTTTCTCTTTGACCCAGTTAGTTGTCTGGAGGAGCCTGGAGCGATGATTTCCCCGGCAGTTTCCACTCTGCGTGTAGGAACACTTCTCTTAAGGCTGAATACATTCAGAATTACACCAACATAGGGCTCAGGTATTTGCTTCAACTGTGTCATTGGGAAATATGTTTTCAGTGTGTGTGAAATGTTAAAATGCTGCAACAGACCGTTAAACGTTATATAAGAGCTGGTAAGAAGACATTCCGCAGCGTTTGATTCATCAGTGGTTGTGAGAGTCTGAACAAGTGACTTAGTAAAGGTGGACCTGTTCCTTTAATCAGAGGCTTACACCGTACTGTAGTGCAGGCAAAACTCAGAAGCATTTGTATGCATTCTCATTATTTCAATGCAGCATTTAGAGCAAACTGTAACTATTGCTAAGGGGACTAAAATATGTGAATGCTGTTAATGTGATGTTCTTTTTTCCAATATACCAATAAAGTAGTTTAGAAGATTAAAAATATAAAACATGCTGAGTAAAATCTGTCCTTTGTCCTGATTTTTCTTCAAGTGTGCTTATTTACAGCTTAATAACTTCATTTTGGGGGGTCAAATAGAATTTATTTCAAATGTTTTAAAGCAACACCACTGAACTTTGGCAGATTTTTGCACTTTGACCGGCCCTAATGACGACTAATTCAGCATCCGTTTTTCATCCCGTCTCTTCTCTGAGCTCTCTCCAGCGAGTAAAAGTCAGTCTGATGTTGACTTTTGTCTCTGTCTTTGTCCTGGCTTCTTCTAATAATGTCTGTTATTTTGCTGAATCAGCCATGGTGCTAGACCAAAATGGCCTGTGTGTTAAAAGCTATTTGCTGGTATCATAAATCAAAACACAGCTGTCGGGTGGTTCACCCTAGGCTGGAAAGAAAAAGTTGTGAATTGTGATTTTTCAGCCCTGGGATGCTGCAGGGAAACAACGGCTCCAGGAATGGTATCAAACAGAATAAAAAAAAAAAAAGTTACTATGAAGTCTGATAAAGATTGTGTATGTAGGAATGTACATAATGAGCATCAGTGTGGCATCAATATGAGTCAAGCACAGGGTTTTAATGTTGGAAACTTGCGTAGCGTTGATGCTGCAGCTCCTTCGTTTCATTTTTTTACCTTTCTTTTTTTTCCTCCAAACATAAGTGAAAATTTAACCAAAAATCAAAGCTTTTAAAGTTGTAAGAGGGTATAGTATGAAGTGAAATACTTATCTAAGCTTAAAACTTTGTCCACAATAACTTAAATGTTGACATTTTTACAGAATTTCATCTGGATACTTAGCACATCACAAACCATAATAAACAATAAAACCCAACCATAATAAACCATAATATACAATGTACAACATTTATAATAATCCTCATTTATTGTTTCTAATCCTTTATATCATTTTTACTATTTGTTTAAATCTACCTAAAGTTTGACATGTTTTCATGTCTTTACTGCAGCTGTTCTATAAATGAACCCCTCTTGTGGAGATACGGTGAAGTTTAGTGTTTGTTCTTACAGCTGGTTGCTGAATATCTACGTTTCTCTTACCTAATTTTCTCTCCCTCAACCGGAAAAACTTTCCAACAGATCCAGCTGTCATGCTGACAAATCTGTCGTGTAAGATTAATTTTGCACAATGCAGGATTTGTCATATTAATAAGCATTTCAAACTCAATGCAAACTACTACATTCGGTATTGTCTCATAAAGCTGCAGTTCTGATCCCGACTGAGTGGTCTGGTTTGTGGGGGAAGGTTCAAGAAAGTTCCAGTGGATAGCTTTTGTTTGTTGAACATGAAGAAATGAAAACCCTTCTTAGTTTGCACATCTTGTTAACCACCAAACTTTTGCTGAGGAGCATCACACAGGTGCTGCTCAGAGAAAAGTTATCTCTTCCACAGAGATAATTTCTGATGAGGCTTTGGCCAACAGCAGATGGCTCAACTGAAAGTCCAGATGCATTTTTAGGTCCTGTGTCAGGTCTTTGCTGGATTTGTTCCCATTTCTTTTGGACATCACTTTCAGATTCTGCTCATCTGCTGTAGATAGTTTTTAAAAAATAATATTTTAAGTCCTCACACTTATTTTGTCCTCCACTTGTCCAGTTTCCTCAAATGTTAAAGTACATATTGCCCACCATGCTGAGATCTGCCACGTTTACAGCTAAGAGTTCTTTGGGAATCACCATGTTGCTGCAGAAATCCTGTTTTCTAACAGTCAAACTGTTTTTATCTTTGCTGCTTTTCCTTTACTTGGAAGAAAGATACAAAGAAATGAGGAGCCACGAAAGGTTTAACAATGTAATGAGATGTCAAACCTCATCTTGTGAACACTAGAGGGCAGTAAAAACTAAAGATGGGAGTTTTAAGTTGTTTAAAACGTGCAGAAGAAGAAACACGGAAGTTTTATGTCTGTTGCGTCCACATGTCTGTTTCTCATCCGTTATGTCTAAATTAAGATGAATATAAATATCTAAAGGAATTATTCATGCGAGATGAAAACTGGAGGAGTTGTAATGAGTTAAAGGTGAGACGTTTATACAGGAAATACTTCCTTTTTTAAACAAATAGCCATTTTAAGACTTAAACGAAATTTGGAGTCATGAGGGAAGAAATCAGAACATTTTCTAATAAATTTACCTCCTATGTGTACATATATTAGTTCTATGGAAATAAAACATGATAAATAGTTTTGTTTTACCACAGTTAGCTGTCTACCCACACATGCAGAGATTTTTGACATTTTATGGCACTTGCTGAACAACGTGGAAAATTGTACCTTCATGTTTGTTTTTTGTTTGCTTCTGACCTCATAAAAAACAAAATAATTTATTGTGCTGATTTTAGATCAGATCGTGTGTTTTTCAGCAGTTTGAATGAGAGCTGATGAATAGTTGTTTTTTCTTCCCAGACACAGTTTAAAGATGCTGAGTGACTGTGAAGCTGTAGAGCTGCTATCCTTCCTGACCCCCGGTACACGTCCTGATGTCAAAGGGAAGGCCACCGAGTATCTCCTGGGACTGTCTGGGCACAGGTGGGATGAGGATGATGACTATGAAAGGACAGTTTGTGTCCATTGTTCAGATTTTCTCAACCCCGGTTGCAGATGTTGGTCTTGACTCACTTAGTCACATCCTCTGCTGTGTGGTCCTGATGTGTTTTACCTTCTCGCCACAGATCTATTAAAAGGAAGCACATCACACATGATGATCAGTGGCAGTAAAATGACAAAACACTGATCTTAAAGTCTGTGCTGCACATGCACAGAATAATATAGTATTTGTGGTTTAAAAATCAATAACACAGTAGTATTTTAAGCATCTAACTCCATTTTCATTCTGCAAAACTGCTCTGGAAGCTGTTTCCTAATCAAACTACAAACTACACCCTATTAGCATCAATAGAATAAAATAATCCTTGATTTGTCTGTCAACATGTTTTATAATCTGAGCTAAATTCAGACTTTTTGGGATGGTGTGATAAGTAATATTGCTAACCTGATTGGGTATAACTGAGTTTATCCCCTGCTCATTGTATGTTAGCAGCTGATTGAACTCGTACAAAAAAATCAAATACAATGCTGAAAATATTTTAATGTTGTTACAAGAAAAGTCATGCTGAGAAGCTGGATCTCCAAGATTCCCCCAAGCTTGAGGACTGGTACGAAGAAATACTGAGAATTTTCCCACTGGAAATAGTTTCTACGTGCATGAATATATGAAAGACTTCAGTAAAAGCTGTATAAATTGTAATTGTAATATATAAAAATGCAGATAAAAATGTATTTTTATTTAAGCAGACTTATTGTGCAGCCAGTAAATGAAACGAACTACAGACATGGAGACACATGAATGTTGCAGTGAGCACCAAGAAAAACAAAAAAAAAAAACACACATTTATTGCACTTCAGACTGTATTTGCACATTAGTTAAAATAATCTTGCACAGTTGGATGTTAAGCAGTTTCAGCCTTCAGCAGAGCTGGCATCTGCAGGATGGAAGCCATCATGAAACCTGAAGGAAGGAACAGTCTCTGCAGGGTCATAAAAATAATACAAGTCCCTCCCATCCTAATCACAACTCGCTCAGCTAACTGCCCTCTGGTAGGTGTGACAGGGAAAAGTTGAACAAACAAACTTAATGTTTTTTGTTTCTCTTTTTTTTTCTCATCATATGACATACTCAGACATTGCCACTGAAAATAAGCTAATTTTTGTTCTAAATGTTTGTTGTATTGTATTTATGTTTTATTTCCAGCAGTGAGACTCCTCTGTGGTGATGCAGACTGATTCAGGAATAACTTTGTGGAAGATAAAATCTGTAATTGCTGCTAATGTTTGATCAGAAACCATAATCCTGTTTGTTTTCAGGGATGGTTGCCGCTTCTTGCGCTCTAAACCCGACTTAATATCTGCACTGTTTGCGCTGACCTCTGACCCCTCTATTGCCATAGTAAAGGACTGTTACCACATCCTCATCAACCTGTCAGCTGATGAAACTCTGCACCAGGTAAGCAGTGAGATCTGAAGGAAACAACAAAATGGATTATTTATCTTAGAAGACAAACATGTTACAGGTGTGTGTTCTTGGTTTTGTGTTGTCCAGGTTTTGGTGACTGAGGTCAAAGTTCTCCCAGTGTTGTTAAAGAACATTCTGGATCCAGAGTACTTGTTCTCTGATCAGATCTCAACCATCCTCTCAAACCTGACCCGTCATGAGAGGACCTGCAAGACGGTGTTTGAGGTGAGCCGGGTCATTTTACCTTTAGTTAGACTGCGGACTTATTCTGTCAGGTGTTCATCAGTAAACAAACACCTGACAGATTTTGTAGTTTAAAGCAACAACACATAACAACACCATAGAATCACCGTCCACTTTATCAGGTCCTCCTTGCTAGTACCGGATTGGACCCCCTTTTTCCTTCAGAACTGCCTTAATTCTTGGTGTCATAGTTTCAACAAAAATGGACATGGACGGCAACAATGCTCATGTAGGCTGTGGTGGTTAAACCATACCGTGTTGGTAGCAGAGAAAATTTCCCACACACCATTACACCACCAACAGCCTGGCATGTTGATACAAGGCAGGATGGATCCATGTTTTTAGTTTCCACCAAATTCTGACTCTACCACCGAAGTGTGGAGCTGAAATGGAGATTCATAGACCAGGAAAAGTTTTTCCGTCTTCTATTGTCCAGTGTTGGTGAGTCTGTGTGAATCGTAGCCTCAGTTTCCTGTTCTTAGCTGACAGGTGACACCCGGTGTGGTCTTCTGCTGCTGTAGTCAATCTGCCTTAAGGTTGGACATGTTGTGTGTTCAGAGATGCTATTCTGCAGATCTTGATTGAAACCAGTGCTTATTTGACTTTTTGTTGCTTTTCTATCATCTCCAACCAGTCTGCCCATTCTCCTCTGACACCAACAAGACATTCTGGTCCAGACAGCTGCTGCTCACTGGATATTTTCTCTTTTCAGACCATCTCTGTAAACCCTGGAGATGGTTGTGTGTGAAAATCCCAGTAGATCAGCAGTTTCTGAAATCCTCTTCCTTTCTTCCTCATTCTGATCTTAGATTAAACTTGTCTACATGACTAAATGTACTGAGTTGCTGCCATGTGATTGGCTGATTAGATTTTACTGTTAACAAGCAGTTGAACAGGTGAACCTGATAAAGTGGAGGAGGGTGTAGAAGATAACTTAATATATGCTTTGTTTTATTCCAGAAACTAGAGTAAAACTGTCTTCATTGTCTTTGTTGGGAAAGTCTTAGGGAGCAAATTCTACTCGGACCCCAAGCGTTCACAAATTCAAAGTCAATGTATTTACAGTTTATTCTCACTAATCCCGTCAGGTGGAGCTTTCTCTCAGAGCTCAATAATGAGAGATAAAGAGTGTCTTTGCTCTCTCAGGTGCTGCAGGAGGAGGTTGGTTTGGCAAAGCTGGTGGAAATCTTCTGCACCGAAGATTACAATAAGAAGGCTAAACTCCACTACCTGGGTCCTCTGCTGTCCAACCTGACCCAGCTGCCTGAGGCCAGAAACTACATAATGGACAAGGACAGGTCACTGATAACACTGCAGAGCGACAGCTGAGGATCAGAAAAACAAGAGATCCATGCAGAGTTTTATGTGCATGGATTTGAGATATTCTTGGTCTTGTCTGCTGTCTGGCTCTGGCTGGCATTATGTGCATGGGGGGGCATCAGTGCAGATGATGCCTCTAAATAGTTAATTAGGGTTAAATACTATTCCTCGTGTCAGAGAACTGAAGAGGAGAAGCAAATAAAATGCTGTAAGAACAAATACAGGTGAAATGCAAAAAAATTAGAATATTGCACAAAACTTAATTTATTTCAGTACACCAACTTAAAAAGGTAAACTAATATGTTACTTAATACTTCTTATATGCAAAGTGGGATATTTCAAGAATTTATTTGTTATAATTTTTATTATTATGTCTTACCCAAAAATCATCATTCCAGAAAATGATAATAGTGTGAAAAGGTTCAGTGTTGTAGCCTCTAAGCTCCACACACCAGTCAGCTAATTAATCCA
>JBAFTA010000004.1:9091512-9102464 GCA_036919975.1 Melanotaenia parkinsoni
TTCATGTAATTTATTAAGTTTTGGATTTTCATAAGGTGTAAGCCATGATCATCAAAATTATAACAAATAAATACTTGTCTCCCTTTACATGTAATATATCTATATATTAGTTCACCTTTTTAAGCTGAAATAAATGAACTTTTGTGCAATATTCTAATTTTTTGAGTTTCACCTGTATCTGCATCTGGATGTGCAGAGTCTGTAGGTTAGGTATGCAGTAAAGACATTTCAGTTCACTTTAGACATGTTTAGCTCTGCAGCCTCTGCAGCATGTGCTCATGTTGTTTGTGTGTTTCAGGTGTGTAATTCAGAGGTTGTTGCCCTTTACACAGTACCAGGCGTCGATCATGAGAAGGGGCGGAGTCATAGGAACCCTGCGCAACTGTTGCTTCGATCACAGTAAGAGAGGCTCACATGTACATCACTGAGAGTGATAGAAAAGTTTTCTCCACTGGCTCCACTTTCGCCATCGCACCACCAGACCCTGTGACTGTGGTTACTTTATTTTAACACTGGGTTAGAGTAAAAGTTTACACCTTCTGCTGAATATGAGACTTGGATGTGGAATTTTTCTCCATGTACATCTTTGGTTTCAGTGGAAGTTATGTATGTTTTTGGCGAAAAGGAATAAAAATGGGGATCTTTACAGGATTCAGATTGAGCTTCCTTTCTGCCTGAACACACAGTTGCAGCCAGACCGAAGTGAGGATGTGACCTGCACAGTTTCAGTATCCTGTGAAAAAAAACAAAAAAAAACAACCTGAAATCAGTAAAATCTTAGATGTTTGAGAAAACTTTGGAAGAATGAGTACACATTACAATGTGTACAATGAGTAATGTGAAATCTCAGAGAACATGAAGCAGCATCTTTGCCAACCTAGCTGTGTCTACATCGAGTTATCCAAACGATCTAACGCTCTGCTCCGCTGTCCAGCTCATCATGAGTGGTTGCTAAGCGACGCCGTGGACATCCTGCCTTTCCTCCTGCTGCCATTGGCCGGCCCAGAGGAGCTGACGGAAGAGGAAAATGAAGGTGTTCACAGAGTATTTATATCTACACTATCACTGTAAAAACACTAGGACAGAGGTCTCCAACTCCAGTCCTCATGAGCTACTGTCCTGCAGGTTTTAGACGTCTCCTACTAAAACACATCTCTGCACAAGCCTGTTAATGACCCAGTGATTTAAGTCAGGTGGTTTGCATCAGGGTAGAATCCAGAACCTGCAGGACAGTAGCTCACGAGGACCAGAGTTGGAGGTCCCTGGACTAGGATGTACTCGTTGTGCATAGCGCTGCTAGTTGTGACTAACAGAAGCTGATATCATGTTCAGATCTGCCTGTGGACCTACAGTACCTGCCAGAGGACAAGAAACGAGAAGGAGATCCAGACATCAGGAAGATGCTTCTAGAAACGCTTATACTGGTACTGAACAACACAAACACATGCAGACTTGTGCTTTCATGCAGAACTCCTCACTCTTTCTCTGTTACACAGCTCACGGCGACTAAAGCCGGGCGGAAGACACTGAAAGAGAAAAACGTTTATCCCATCATGAGGGAGTTTCACCGCTGGGAGAAAGACGTCCACGTTGCAGCAGCCTGTGAGAAACTGATACAGGTAGGATACAGGACGTACATCCTCCTCCAGCTGTAACCTCAGATAAACCACTCACGACATATTACACTGTCATTAAACAGAAACTAGACTCAGTGTGTGAAAAATTAAGCCCACCTCATGATCCAGCTGAAAAACAAATAACACAGCTCAGCATAACGTGGCTCTGTGACAATTATAAAGAAATTAAAAAAAGCAAAGTGACAATATTACCCAACAGATATCAAAAACAGAAGCCAGAACAAAATGATAAACAAAACCCTGTAGTAGAGAGGAGCAGAGTGCAGGCTAAACAAACATTAAATACAGGACCTGTATATAAAGTAGGACGCAGACAGGATGCAGGAACAAGGTTTTAATGAATACTGACACAGCTGAACCGGGAAACACAACGGTACATGAGATGAAGACTACAATAAATTGGCAAGGAGGAACTGAGCCCACAGGCTTAAATACACTGAAGGTCTAATGAGGAACAGGTGAAGTGAATGAGCAAATCAAACCAGGTGCACTAGTGAACAGGAAGCAGGAAGCAAAACAGAATTCACGAGAGAAAGAACTACAAAATAAGACAAGAAAATAGAACCAAAATGACAAGGCTACAAAAACCTAAATCAGAATCCACAGATCATGATATGCATGTCATATTTTTATTGTCAGTTCAGTCCATCATAATGTTATGCCAGGATTTCTAGTTTTAAGGAGTTTTAATTCCCTTTCAGTTCGGAATAAAAAGTAAATCCTCTTTAAAAGGACCTTGTAAACACCTGATTCCGAATGAAAATGACCATTCCGAGTTAAACTTGAATCCGAAGTAAGTGGCTGCTTTATTCTGATTTTAAATCCGAATTAAATAATTCCTCAATCATGTTCATTCCGCTTTAAATTAATTCCGGTCAGTGTTTCTCAGTCCTGGTCCTCAGGGACCACTGCCCTGCATGTTTTGGTTCTGTCCAACTCCAGCACACCTGATTCAAATTAATTGAACTGCTTGTGAAGTTCTTTGCAAGCCTGCTAACGAGCCATTCATTTGAGTCAGGTGTGTTAAAGATGGTTACCTCTAAAACATGCAGGGCAGTGGTCCCCGAGGACCAGGATTGAGAAACACTGATTCCGGTTGTTCTGCACATGCTCGTTACCTTGTCCTGTTGCGATGACGGTGCGGTACTCTCTCTCCCCTCTCCTCCTCAGCTGAGTGAAGTAGTACGCTAGATCGAGCTGCTGCTTCAAAACTATGATTAAAATCAAAAACGGTTGTTATTATCTGATCTTGTTGTAAACAAAAAGAAGCAGGAACTGGAGTTTGTTTTCTTCTGGTAGACATAAATACATCACGCCTGCCCCCTGTCCAACCAGAACACCTACCAACCCCCAGATCTAAAGCAGAAATAAATAAAGGCAATTAAACCTGTTTTCCATGTAAACCTCAATTTAGAATCACTATTTCTATGTAAACTGAGGGAGAATACTTTAATTCTGAATAACCGTGGCCAGTGAGGGTGCTACCACCAGTCGTGTCGCGCAGTGTTTCTGAGGCGCACATGAAGCGGCGTGACGCTCTGCTTCTCTAAAAATAACGGCCGTTCTACTCACATGGAAACCGCATCAATCTAGAGCCGAGCGGCCCATTCAGACAGGAAATCAGTCAATAAAAAGCAAAGTGGAGCCGGTCGATTTTAAAAATAAAGCACTACGTGCAGCCTTTGGATCGGGTTTTATTCTGAAACATCAACATTACATCATAACCAGCTGCACTGGCACCGAGCCTTCAGGTGAGAGGCCATACTTGACACCATGGACGACGAGTTTATCTTGGAGAAACGTCACACCATTTTATACGGTACCACACATCCCCAGTGTAAAGCAATAAAGAGTAAATAATCTTTTGATGGTTTATTCTCTGTAAATGCCCATAAATGCATCTTGCGTGGGCGAATGAACTGGAACGCTCCTGGTGTGGCAGGGTGCTAGGTGGAAAGCTTGGCGTTGCTACTCCACTGTGCTCCCACCTTCGGTGGAACAGAGGGGTTAGTTGGAACTGCAGGCTTACCCTAGAAGAGTAGGTTTTTCTTACTAACAGCAAAAGTCCGAAATTGGAACAGCCTAATGACCTTGACTGTCCAAGTAGAAGACACAGGGCCCAGTTATACAGGTGAATTAAAGGTAGCAGGAAGTTCTGACCAGTACACAGTCATCTCCACCATACATATCCAACATAATGGGGAGAGGTTTGTATCCATTTTATTTTTTAGTTGGTTGTGATATAAGTATGATGGACAATTTTTAACTTAAAGGATTTAGCCCAGTTAAAGACAGGAATATTTGTGGCACATGCCCAAACCCTTTGCCAGTCCAAAGGGTGGCCAAGATCCTTCTCCCAAGCCTGTTTAGTGGCCTGAGAGTTAGAAGCTGAGCTGGAGTTTAGAGGCCTGTAAAACGAACTGATGCATTTTTTGGGAAATTACAGTGTCTCCTGTGGAAGACTTAGTAGAGTTAGTCATTAAGAGGGAGTTATTATGGGTGCTAGTGCTGAAAGCATCGAAGGACACATACTACTGTCGTCTACTGTCTAATTCCACCCGCAGCTTCGACTCTACCCCCACAAAGTTATATCAAAACGCACGTCTCGATCAGGAAAAGTGTGCGGTGACTTTTGCTGTGTTACAGTGTTTATGTAATCGCAGAAAACTGCAACTTTTTCCCAATAGGAAGGAATGGGATTTGGTCAACATGAGCCAAAAACCCAGCCGACTTTGGAAACCTACAGCAGAGATTTTGATATCTTTTATGTTTTTTACATAATCCCAGGTTGTGTTTTAAGAAAAATCAGATATCGGCCCAAAATCCTCCATAATCCAGCATTCACTATATCTGGCCCAAAAATGCTTCTCAAAGAAGTGTGTCTCACGCCCAGAGTTTTCTCTGTACACACACAGATTATATATCAAAACGGAGGAATTTAAGTTGGCTTCAAATGATCCTCAGCTGCGAAAGAGCTGGGACTTAGAGATTTTGAGCTACGTTACTCCAAGCGTAAGAAAGCCTACTTTTTCCTCCCGTTAAACCCCATTCAACAGAGACTTGGATTCTCAGACCTAAACGCAATCACATGTATTTCTAGCTTACCACCATTTAAATTCTGTTCACATTAGGATAAAATACATTACATCCATGTGTTTCTACAACCCTTCTGGTGCTCATGATTAAACAATTTATTAATGTGATGTTTTGTTTGCGAACAGCAGTTGGTTGTTTAAGGGGTTCTTTCATCTTTCATGTGAGTGCTGACTGTCTGTTTCATAGTATGCAGTCACAATCAGGTCTGGAGAGTCTGAGATGTAGCTCTTCGGTTTTTACAGGTCTGACCTTGGGCTGGACTTCCTGGGTAGATTTGCAGCTGCACTGACTGTTTTCTACTTGTTAATAATCTTTTGTCTTTAATTTGATAGAGAAGTTCACACTGATGGTGACCAGTTAATGATTGCATTTGATCAGCAGCACCTAGCTGCCACTGACCCTCTTAATTGGGCGAACTTAGTTTTTCACACAGTGCTTTTGCAGTTTGGTTGAGTTTGTGTTAACTGAATTATAACACAGTGTAATATGTTTTTTGTACTAGATAAACTGACAGCTAAATGTGTAAAACGGGTGGTCCGATCCCACTGCTGCTCTACAAACGTGAGGTTACATAAGATGTTTAAGGAAATTTGCCTACATTTGATTCCAAAATAACTGTATGAGATCATTTACTGGACAATAATAAAATATTTTGAAAGTCAAAGATGAACTTAGGAGTTTCCTGAATATCACCCTGAAGAGAGAAAAAGATAAAATATTAACAGAAAACAGCAAATATTCGCAGATTGTAAATACAATGTCACCTCAACCCTCCTTCCTTCCAGGTGCTGATTGGTGACGAGCCGGAGAAAGGGATGGAGAACCTGATGGAGGTGGAGATCCCTGAGGATGTGGAGGAGAAGCTAAAGGAGGCTGACGCCAAGGAGCAGGAGGAGCTGGAGAAAGAGGAAAAGAAGAGGCAGGAGGAGGAGGAGGAAGAGGAGAAGAAGCGTGATGCAGAAAGAACAGACGGAGAACGTGAGAGTGGACGGATGAAATAAACTGCTCAGACATCAGTTTGATATCATCACTCAGATGGGACATTTACAGTAAAAAAAACACCTCATACTGTCAGGATCACAGTAAATTCACTAACAGGTTTTATTTCTGAGTTACAGCTCACATTATTATCATGATTCACTGGAGTTAATTGACTTGGCGACTGATCTAATTAAAAAAAATAATTTCCTGAAAAGTTTTCTGATTTGAACCACATGTACAAAGGAAATTATTTTCTGTGTCTTCACTGGCCAAATTAGTCTATTTAGAAAATGTAATTAAATTTAAAAAGAAACTCTCTCAAAAGAAGTTGGGAGTTATATTTACCATCATGTCACATCAGTTCTTTATTTTGACCAAATTTGAGGGCTGAGCTGAATAGTGAAACGATTGACTCTTTTTTTACCTTGTCAGAAAACATCATGGGGTTCAGGAAAGATGGCTGGAGAAATTTGCAAGGACTAAGGAGAACATGCCCGGAATCCGATCATACATAAATTCAGCTGTGTTGTGGATTTGCATCCCCATGTTTTTATCATTCTCTTTTATGGAGGCTGTCATATCATCTTAATAATAGAAATGATTACTTTTTTTTATCAAGTTGGCTACTCCAAAAAAGAAATAAAAAGACTGTAAAGTGAAAGATGCTCCTGTGTATCCTAGACTAAAGGAGATAAGAAATGAAGAACCAAAGTACTTTCTTCAATATGTAGAGATTTCACTTGTCTCTTTAGGGTAATACTCAGACACTTTTAGGTATTTTTATTAAGGAACTTTCCTGGTATTCCTGATTAAGAAAGATGACTAAACCAGACTCTGTCTCTTTTGTGGATGCTCCTTTTATACCTAATTGTGACACCCTCACCTACAGCTTACCAAGTCAATTTTTATTGTACTTTATAAACCTTCCTAACCTTTGCTGAAATGAAGTTCAGTCTATGAGCGTTCTCTAACAGTTTGTGAAGTAAAAGTATGTCATCGAGTCCTATGTTCCCATGAAGTAAATGTTCATAGTATCCACTGAGTAGTATGTTTTCACATTCTGGTCGGCTTCTTGTAGTTTTTCTTCGTTTCCATGTAAAGTATCATGGAATTAATCAAATATTCATAAACATTATCTAATGAAAATGTTGCAGGCCTGCTGCATTACTTCACTCACATTTCCATCATTTTTATCCAGGTATTTATGGAATTTATTCACTGATTTATGATTTAGCACAGCTAGAAAAAACGCAACAAGACGGCATGAAAAAACATCCCAAGGGGCAAAATTTCCATATTTTATTTTTTTTTATAGCCCAAAAACTGCATAGAATCTCATTTTGCTTTTAAATTAAAACCAGTTTCATACCAATACTAAGAATTTTAACTAGACCAAACAGCTAAAAAGAAAACCAAGAACTAATCTTTAAAATGTCTTTCACTAAAAATCTACTAAAACCTCTTGATTTTACACTGAGAGATAAATTTGTGAAGTACTTTTAAAATCATTCAAAATGGAAATGAAACACTTTTTATTCTTCATGACTTTGTTTTATGTTTTGTTTTTTTCCTTTTATAATTAGATTTAAATAATTATATTGTAAGAATCTAAGTGTCGTTTGGGCATTGATAGAAAAGAATGATCTCTTGCACTGTTCTTTGCTGCAGTGCAGCTGAAGAAGCCTCTGGCTGAACACACTTGTTTGATCACCATGTTGTGGAGAGGGTGTGCATTGTTGTCTGTTCTACCATTCTACCATTTTAATTTTAAAGCACTTTAAAAATAACATAACAGCTGGCCAAAGAGCTTAAAAAGCATAAAAACTTTGCAAATAAAGAACAAGGGTAAAAATGCAAATAAGGCTATAAATGACCACATAGGAATTATAAGAAATTTAAAATACCAGAAGTACAAACAAAGGGTAAAATACATGGGCCAGTATTCCTAAAGATTCTGAGAATCCTCTCAGAGAGCTCCTAACTTAGCCTAAAAATTTCTAGAAAGGAGTCTTAGCTTAGGAGTAGCTCCAGAACATTTTCAGAGAACTCTGAGCAAGGAACGGACAGAAACTCCTGTCTTAGTGAGGAGGTGTGGTTGACGAGTCATTTCAAAAGCTAGGATTGGTTGAGTCTAAAAGCTAGATACACCTTTGGTGAAAATGGACATAGAACGGATTGTCAAATCTATAAACTTAATCATAGAATCTAATCTATGTGAAAACTGTGTAATTATAAATTATAGTTTACATTAAAAAATCTGTTATATAAATGGAAGGCTATACTATAAAATGATCCTACAGAAAATGTAGAAACTCAGACTCACTTGCACAGTATCCACATGCTGATAGTTCTATTTATTAGCTCACGTTTATTTACCATGCTGGTAATTGTTGCACTTTCAACTTTGAACATTTCAACTCCAGTTTGTTTTAATGAGGGTAAATGACTTTGCTTCCATCAATGTCTGTGACTGGTGAGTGGCCTATGAGAAGCAGGGCTGGTTGGCATTCAAATCTACCACAAACCAGTGAACATCAATGGAGAAGAAAAGAAGACGGAAACCCAACTAGACAGAGGAACAGTGTTTGCTCCTGGCTCAGTTGGTCACTGAGTATAAAACACAGTCATCCAGTGTTTGGAGAATATCTCTCCTGCCTCTTCTGTCCATCATTTTTTCCTCTGCTTAGGGAACTCCTAAGCATCTTAAAAGTCCTCTTCCCTGCTCTTAACAGATCTCACCTTAGGAGCTCTCTTGAGAGCCAATATTAAAATAAATAAAAATAAAAGCTAATTCTTTAGGAAAAGCTTTTATCTTTACTAGGATCTACTCTTTAATTTTAGGGGAAATTCTAAGAAACATCATGATTTCTTATACTTTGGCCACTAGGAGCAACTCTTTGCCCTAAAAATCTTTAGGAATACAGCCGATAGATGACAAAACACTTGCTTGAAAGCCAAAGAGTAAAAGTGTTTTTAAACGAGACTTAACAAGAGACATTGACAAATTTTACATGAATCATCATCTAAAATAAGAATGAAATTCAACTATGCTGTTTTAGTCATTCCTATTTTATGTCAAACACTTTTATTTAGTGTTGTTTATGTTGTTTTCCCGGATTAAAAAAAGTACATTTTCACCGTGAAACTCTTTTTAAGTTGGAGAAAGACGCTGTCTGACCAGCAGAGGGCGTCAGACCCTTTACAGTTTGTCTCATCGCTCCACATACTGTTTGCCTTCTCCACCCCTTCCTCCACCCATGTGTGCGGACGTTCATCTTCAGCTTGAAAATAAACAGACTGAAAGTAGAAAAATGTAAAACTCCAGGCTGACCTATGCTTTACTCGATAAAGAAGCTACGGTCAGTGAAACTACATAAAGAAACCGTGTCATGGTGGTTTTCTTCGGTACTTAAAGAGTCGGCAATGTGATGCTTACACTCAGATAATCTCCAGCGAGCAGTTAGATAACTCTCGTTAACTTTTACACCAATGAGGCTCTGCAGATAAAACCGAGGACAAACTTCAGCGTACTCAGTGTGTGTGTGTTCAGTGTTCCTCTGCCTTTGTGGGGACCAGATCAGGTCAAACCCCCTAAATTAACCACAGTTTTACAAAGTAAGGACCCTTCTCAGACGCCTTTTTAAGAAGTTAAGATCTCTGAAAGGTGAGGACATTATCTGATAAATATATGAATGTAGAGGACGTCTTTGAGGTTCAGATTGAGATTAGATTTCAGGTTTTTGAAATTGAAGCGTGTGCTGAGTCGGCGCTTTTATCAGAGCTTCTGTTAATTTTTTTTCACCTTCAAGTGAGGTCAGATAAAAAGTTGGTCATAATGGCCTCATTTCACTCTAACACACGCGTGGATTATCACTTTAGGAGAGAGCAAACTTTTAGCTGGAAGCCCTTCCTTCTATTTAACTATTAAATAAAAATGATAACTGAAACAGATCAAGCTACTCTGCAAAACAGTAAATCACTAAATTCGTTCATGCAAAAATATTCTCTCCAAATGCATCCTGCTGTGCACAGGGTGAATAGTTTAACCTAAATCCATTACAACAAGACATAAAGTATTTCTCTAAAAAAAGTTATTTTTAGAGCCCCTGATGTTGAACTGGGCTTCTGTTGTGACCGAACACCCTCCTGCATGTTCGTTCATTGCTTAGAAAGGAAAAAAGGCACTTGTGTTAACCTGAGGGAGGAGTCCAGGGTTTGCAGTCCCAGTAAACATACTCTCACCTTTCTGTGGTGAAAGCAGGAAGCAGGCTATCATCAGATGTCAAATAGATAAAAATGTTCAGAAATTAGTCTCTTTCATCCTCTTAATTATTCATAATTGTCACAAAAGTTGAGTGAGAACAGTCACTTCAGACATTTATCAGAATAATAAAAACAAATCAAAGTGTTTCAGGAGTCACACAATAAACCTGCTAGTGATGACAATAACTAAAAAAAAGTACAACAAGAAGGAGGGACAACTGTGATCATCTGATAAGCCAGAGGGGGAAACTGTGGAAAAAGATCCACCCTGAACAGACAGTTGCAACATGCTAGCAAGTGTTTAAAGAAACCTTTAAGTGTGTGAAACAATCCTGCAGAGAAGGAGTGGTATGATTGCTGGGGGCTCTGCTGGATCATCAATCATCCTCCACCTCCTGGGCTGCGATCAGGGGCGGGAACAACAGGTCAAACAGGAGACTAGAAAACATATCTGAAATACTTGACGCTATATAGGCCTATATATATATATATATATATACACACACACATATATATACATAGTAATGAAAACATAATATTTATTTATATGTATGTCATATGCTCAAGAGAACCGGACTGAAAAACCAGTAGTAACAACTGACTTATTAAAGAAATAACAGGAAGTTTGTGTAGAAGAGTTCAGTGTGTGTTGAGGAATAAAGTTGCTCAGACCAAATATTCACTTTAAAGCTCTATAGAATTGGACAAACTCTGTTTTTGCTTCTAAACTTGTGGTTGTATAGTTAAAAGGTAACTGCATCTATTTTTAGTTTTTATGGAAACATAAAAAATGATAAATATGATAAATATTAATAAAGCTCTCATAACAATAACAGTTTGATTAAAAATAGTCAATAAATAAAAAAGAAATTCATCTAGACAAGCAAATGTACAGATTGTTTGTAATTTAATTTAATTTAATTTAATTTAATTTAATTTAATTTAATTTAATTTAATTTAATTTAATTTAATTTA